>JZLH01S0288425.1:15968-31413 GCA_001188425.1 Eucidaris tribuloides
TTTGGAAATGACAGTGTATAAGTGAAAATTAAGACTACTTACATGTACTTCTGCCTAAGTAGGATTAATAATTAAATCTCTTCTTAAAGGTACACAGTTACAAAAATCTGAGCCGCATGATTCCCCATGCTACCAGTGTCTTTGATGAGGTCTAAAAATGAAGCCCTGAAAAAATTGTATTTAAAAATGATTATTTAGTGCTTTAAAAAAGTGAAAATCGTAAGTTGACCAGATTCACTTACCCATTTCCTCCCATAGACTTACTGTATGTACACTTAGGTTAATAAAACTCGCCCCGAGTTTTATTGTTTATTCATGTATAACTTGCCATTGGCAGTGTAACTTTCCAAACTTTTGTATTCTAGGGTGTTTATTTGTCCATTTGAACACTACTATGTAGCTCAGATATAAAAGTTTGACAATTTTTTAAATTGAAGCTCCACAATGTTAGCCTATCACTTTAAAAGGGAAGTCCACCCTGATGTCAAGTTGGTTTTAATAAAAGCAGAAAAAATAGTAAAAAACGTATAAATGAAAGATTGGTGAAAATCCACCACAGAATAACAAAGTTATGAATTTTCAAATTTTTAATTTTGTGACGTTACATGTGACTAGCTCCCCCATACGTCATGCAATATAATTTCCACAAATTGCCATTTTTTTTATTGGTTCATGAGGATCAAATAGGTTGGGGTTTTTTCATAGAAGCATGCATGAAATAATATTTCTGATTATACACTAAATGCTGGGTAAAATCATTTTAAATTTTCTGAGAAATTAGCACTTTTTGGAATTTACAATAAAGGACAAATGTTGGAGCTGTTTGCATGTGATGTCACAAAATTAAAACTTTAGAACTTCATAACTCTGTTATTCTTTGATCATGGATTTTTGCCAACCCTTCATTTAAGTGATAGGCTAACATTGTGGAGCTTCAATTTAAAAAATTGTAAAACTTTGATATCAGAGCTACATAGGTAGTGTTCAAATGGACAAATAAACACCCTAGAATACAAAAGTTTGGAAAGTTATACTGCCAATGGCAAGTTATGTATGAATAAACAATTAATACTTGGGGCGAGTAGAAAATAGCCTAAGTGTACACACAATAAGTCTATGGGAGGAAATGGGCAGGTGAATCCGGTCAACTTACGATTTTCACTTTTTTAAAGCACTAAATAATCATTTTGAAATACAATTTTTTCAGGGCTTCATTTTTAGACCTTATCAAAGACACTGGTAGCATGGGGAATCATGTAGCTCAGATTTTTTTAACTGTGGTAAATGTTAGCCAGTACCTTTAATAGGTTTCTCTCACTTTTCTGCTTTGACGTCAGGGTGGACTTCCCCTTTAAGGAGATACCTTCAGCCATAACTTGACCTCCAAGGCAATGATAGATCAACATGCACTATCTCACGTTATATAGTTTTGACCAATCAGTGAATAAGGATTATGTATGAGGTATATTACAGGCAATACTCACTGGTGAACCAAAGCTGTGGCCAATCTCATGGGCGAACGTCAAGTGCGAGACGAGAGGGGGAACGTTGGACTCGTAGTTGTTGGTTGTTACGATTCCCGTGTTGAGAGTCTTGCCGTTGGACGTCTGGGTGTCACAGATACCACCGTTGGTATTTCCTGGCAAGGTGGAGCAAATTGAATCTTGCATCAATCATTATGATGATACTGATATTGGTAACAATGAGAAAACCCACAACAAGTCAGTAACATTGGTGATTAACATTTCATAAAAGTGCAGAAGTATTTTTTACAGAATCAATATGTGCTTGAATTTGTTCCACATATAAGTAACAAATCAACAGATCAAGTGTAAAACCCTTCCAGTCCAGGAAAGTAGAATTCTTCTTTAAATGCATCAGCATAATTTCATAACAAACACTATATGTCCACATATACTTCACCATCGACTTCCACAAGTAAAGCCACCTATACCACTGACTTTTATACTGAAGGCAAAGCGGAGTAACTTCAGAGTAAGTCTGGAGTGAGTTGATACACTTTTATTCCAGATCACCTTTATGCGACCTTTCATATTTGCAAGCACCGCAGCGGAGTATCCGCACTCGTTTTTATGGTTTCCATGCTAGTTTGTGCCATGTGTATGGTTGAATTTCCCCAACGAGCAGTTCGTGTTGAACTTGCGTTAACAGTACAGCTGGAGATTTCACAATCAATTCCTTGCTAACTACATTCATCTAAACATGTGTTCGCTTCCGCGATTCAGATCATATATACAGATTTCACAAAGGTCAGTTGTTATTTCTGATGATTTTCAGAGTTACAGCCACTGGCTAGCATTTACCACAGTTAAAAAAAAATGCGAGCTACATAATCATCCACACTCCAAGTGTCTTTGATAAGGTCTATAAATGAAGCCCTGAAAAAATTGTATTTCAAAATGATGATTTAGTGCTTTAAAACAGTGAAAATCTACAAGCATTCAAATCAACCCGATTCACCTGCCCATTTCCTCCCATAGACTTGCTGTGTGCAGATCTAGGCTATTTTATTCTGTATATTTTCTCCGGGAGTTAGTAAATTGTTTCTATTGTCACCTGGCATTTGGATCGCTATACTTATACTCCGCCCTTCCCCCGTTTCTCTCCTTTCCAAATTTTGTTTATTTCTATTGTGTTTTAATTTGTCCATTTGCACTACTATTGATAGCCAGATATCAAATGTTTTTGAAATTTTTTTAATTGAAAGTTCCATACATGTAGCTATTACTGTAATAAGTTTCTATGTTTTGATATCTAAGTTCCGGTTCCTGATACATACATCAGAAAATCATGAAACCACAAAGATATGAGGATGAAATAGAATTCTACTTGTCTTATCAGCTCTCTACAGTATTCAAATGTTTATTTTGCTGCATTGCCTGCTGATGTAATTGTGATAGGAACTTTAAACACCTGCAAGATAACAGCAATAAGCGGATACCACACTTCCAGTCCAGAGTTACTCCGCTTGTAACCCTCTTCTTGAAATGGATGAGGAATCTGCTTTGAATCAGGACCAAAAGATTTTCATAATTTCTATACTGCCCTCCAAAGTGGACTTACTCTGCAGTAACTCTGGAAAAACTCCACTTTGGCAGTCAGTATGAAAGTGGTAATAGATTTGCGACTTACTCTGTGATGAAGCGATCCACGCCAACCCCAGGATACCATTGGCAAAGTCTCTGTTTGCAAAGGCATAGGAGAGACAGTAGGCATTGAAGTTGCCTTCGGATGCCAAGTCCAGGTATTTCTCGACCCCAAGATACTCATTTCCAAATGGGTAGGAAAGCAGGCCAATATCATCCTCTGTCCACACCTGTACATGAAAATTGAACCATAAAATGCAGTTTACATTCAGCCTGTCTCGAGAAAATTGTGCAAGTGAAAAGCACTCTCTTTAGTTATTGAACAATTATTGCCTAGTTTTTAGGTCAAACAGTAGACTTGAAGTCATCAATGGCTAGTAGCCGGTAACCCAAGAGGGTTATCGCTTCCATTTGTGTATTCAATTGTTTTAGTAGGGGTGGATGGCAGGGATGGGAACAGATGAAAATAATCCATCTTTTGACAAAGTTTACCTAGGTTGGTGATTGAGATAAGTTGAAGTAACTACTGGCAAACCATATATTGACTTCAAGTTGTCAGATTTTTTTTTTTTTTTTTTTTAGGGGGGGGGATAGGGGTACACCTTAGGTCAAATCAACCTACAGTTATTGTTTATTGTTGACTTGAAGTCGTCATTGGCTTACATTTGGTACCCCAGGGTTAGAGCTCCCATTAGAGTATAGTGAAAAGACAGCCATATATTTACAGCCTTTACTGTACCGGTACTTGCTCGTAAAATTATGTAAGTGTTGTAGTTGACTTGAGGTCTGCAGACTTGAGGTGGCTAGACCTCAAGTTGACTTTCATGTACCTATTTCCATGGCTGCACAACTTTGTAGGTTAGGCCAACTTACCCCTCAACAGCTGAATTACTACTTTTCTTGAATATAATTTACAGAACAACTTTGTTGTTTGTTTTTGTTTTACCCTCATTCTCTCAACTCCAAATGAGATATTCCGGAAGTCACCAAAGTCCGTGCTGCCAAAGACAAAGCTGGCTGCCTGGACATGCTGTCCAATCTGGGTAACCACAGCTTGAGTTGAGCCATGTCTATCATAAAAAAAAATAAATTCAATCACATTGAAGGCTGTGTTTTTAAATTGTACTCTAAACCATTGTTACTCAGCTTTGATCCAAATAAAGATAGTTACACGAAAAAGCGGTGTTAAAAATTTGGAATTCGCACATGTTTAATTTTGTAAATATAAACGACAGATCATTTGAAATCGGGCCATTGCTGAACTTGTATTTTGTAATGGATGTCTAGGTTTCAGACACTACATGCAGCTTTCATCTACTTATTTTGAATTTGGTTCAGTCCAACTGTAGCAAGCATTGCTTGACATCTTCCTGACTGCACAGTTGTGAGTTTTTAACCTCGTAAGCTTTGATCATCATGCATACAGTTTTCACGTGATGATACATGGGTCAGGTATGGAGTCAGACTAATTGAACGGCTGTGTAAAATTCAAATTCAGCGAGCTACGCATTGCAACGTTACGTCCATGTACATGTATTCTGCTTGAAGTTTATCAGCATTTATGAGGTGTGACAGAAAAGAAACAAGACTGTGACAGCCATACCCATGACGCAATGCCAATCAACTCATCGCCCATGTCACTGATTTGCCCAACATCTCATCAACATTCTGCTATGATATTGTTTATCTATCTCCCACTGTGCCCCTTCTTCGGGCTGTTAAGTAACACGCCCTAACTATGCCCAATCACCATACTAGTGGTTGCACAAACATGAAGCAGGGAATCAAACCGAAATTCCTGCTTCACTTGGGAAGGGGCCAAACTGAAGAGAAAATGTCGTGGCCCGGATCTTCTCGATACAACTCCTGAAGAAGCAAGAGAGAACTGTTCAGCCCCTGCCCAACTGACCCAGGAATTTCAGATTGATTCCCTACTCCATGTTTGTGCCACTTCTCATATAGTGACGGGTTGAAGCAGGGGCGTGCCACTCAACAGCGCGAGGAAGGGGCACAGCCAAAACTATGATTCAATCTACTGGAACTTGGAAACCCAAATGACACTAGGACAGCATCAGTTGACCTCTTACCTCCTGTAGAATGTATGATCTGTCTGGATGAAGAGGGAACATGTCTGCGCATTCAGATCCACCTGTCGCTTACGACGTTGTGGAGCGTCCGTGTCATCAGATGACTGGCATGAAATAGAAAAGATTTTGTTTCAGCGTGAAACACTTGATCCCAGAAGATAGTGCTATTATCTTATAATCAAACATGAAAAGTTACATTTCTTTTCTCCTCATTTTCTTCCCAACATTTGAGCCAAGATCCCACATAGCAATATCAGAACTAAAATAATTAACCCGTTGGCTACGGGAACCGGATGTGCCCTGTGTTAACTCTATGGGATTTTCAGAATCTCAGAGGCAACGGGTTAAATGCCATATATTACATGTATCAGGAATGAAAGTGCAAATTCACTGGTATAATTTGATTGTACAGCATACATGTACACGTACTTGATTCTACAGTCAGAAAGGCCAGTGACATGACTGGGAAAAGTCAAAAATGCCTCAAGAACCAAATAGGTTGAAACATATACCAATGTATACACCAATTGGAGTGTATCTCCTGGCTGAATGGATTTGTCTATAATAAACTTCGTTACTTGTGGAGAAATAAGCGTTCATGTACCAGTATTGAATTTAATCTGGTGCCCTGATAGAAATTGATCCCATACAAAGCTGGCCAACAAATTTGCCTGTCACAGTGAGTACTGATGGTGATTATTTGAAAAGTACTGAACATTTGGCCATGAATTTGAGACAGCAGAAGCCTTAACCCTAATCAGCCCAGGCTTTTTTGAAATTGCATAGGACCGGGGGGGGGGGGGGGGGGGTCTAGTTTGGGCCCTTCAGGATCTCGGGCCGTCGGATCGCGCGATCGCCGCAAAATTTGCACGTGCATAGAGCCGGGGATCCAGTCTTTACTCTGTGATGAAGCGATCCAAGCCAGCCCCAGGATACCATTGGCAAAGTCTCTGTTTGCAAAGGCATAGGAGAGACAGTAGGCATTGAAGTTGCCTTCGGATGCCAAGTCCAGGTATTTCTCGACCCCAAGGTACTCATTTCCAAATGGGTAGGAAAGCAGGCCGATATCATCCTCTGTCCAGACCTGTACGTGAAAATGTATCCATAAAATGCATTTTACATACATGTACAGCCTGTCTCGAGAAAACTGTGCAAGTGAAAAGTGCTCTCTTCAGTTATTGAACAATTATTGCCCAGTGTGTAGGTCAAACAGTAGACATGAAGTCATCAATGGCTAGTAGCCGGTAACCCAAGAGGGTTATCGCTTCCATTTGTGTATTCAATTGTTTTAGTAGGGGTGGATGGCAGGGATGGGAACAGATGAAAATAATCCATCTTTTGACAAAGTTTACCTAGGGTGGTGATTGAGATAAGTTGAAGTAACTACTGGCAAACCATATATTGACTTCAAGTTGTCAGATTTTTTTTCTTTTTTTGGGGGGGGGGGGATAGGGGTACACCTTAGGTCAAATCAACCTACAGTTATTGTTTATTGTTGACTTGAAGTCATCATTGGCTTACATTTGGTACCCCAGGGTTAGAGCTCCCATTAGAGTATAGTGAAAAGACAGCCATATATTTACAGCCTTTACTGTACCTGCTTGTAAAATTATGTAAGTGTTGTAGTTGACTTGAGGTCTGCAGACTTGAGGTGGCTAGACCTCAAGTTGACTTTCATGTACCTATTTCCATGGCTGCACAACTTTGTAGGTTAGGCCAACTTACCCCTCAACAGCTGAATTACTACTTTTCTTGAATATAATTTACAGAACAACTTTGTTGTTTGTTTTTGTTTTACCCTCATTCTCTCAACTCCAAATGAGATATTCCGGAAGTCACCAAAGTCCGTGCTGCCAAAGACAAAGCTGGCTGCCTGGACATGCTGTCCAATCTGGGTAACCACAGCTTGAGTTGAGCCATGTCTATCATAAAAAAAATAAATTCAATCACATTAAAGGCTGTGTTTTTAAATTGTACTCTAAACCATTGTTACTCAGCTTTGATCCAAATAAAGATAGTTACACAAAAAAGCGGTGTTAAAAATTTGGAATTCGTACATGTTTAATTTTGTAAATATGAACGACAGATCATTTGAAATCGGGCCATTGCTGTACTTTGTATTTTGTAATGGATGTCTAGATTTCAGACACTACATGTAGCTTTCATCTACTCATTTTGAATCTAGTAGAGTACAACTGTAGCAAGGATTGCTTGACAATCGTCCTGACTGCACAAGTGTGAGTTGACCTTATTGTAAGCTCTGATCAGCAGGTACTTAGTTTTCACTACATGATACACAAATTGGGTCTTGTACTCAGACTAGCTTAAAGGCTGTGTTGTAAAATTCAAATTCTGCAATGTGTTACAACGTTACATCCACGCATTCCATTCAAAGTTTACCAGCTTTTATGTTCACGAAACCCGACTTTTCAGCCTCAAGGCTTTCATGAGAGGTGAAGATAGAATAACATTATGATTTTAGCTTATTGTGGACTGTGCAAATCATCGACGCAATCTTTAAATATACAGCATATCTAAAAAAGAGTGTAAAATTCTTTGATCTTATGGTATGAAACATCAAATTTGCAGGAAAAACAAAACAAAATGGTTACAACATGATTCAATCTACTGGAATTGGAAACGCATATGACACCAGGACAACATGAGTTGACCTCTCACCTCCTGTAGAATGTATGATCCGTCTGTATGAAGAGGGAACACGTCTGTGCATTTAGATTCACCTGTCGCTTGCGACGTTGTGGAGCGTCCGTGTCGTCAGATGACTGGCATGAAAAACAAAAGATTTTTTTTAAGTGAAACACTTGATCCCAGAAGATAGTGTTATTATCTTATAATCAAACATGAAAAGTTACATTTCTTTTCTCCTCATTTTCTTCCCAACATTTGAGCCAAGATCCCACATAGCAATATCAGAACTAAAATAATTAACCCGTTGGCTACGGGAACCGGATGTGCCCTGTGTTAACTCTATGGGATTTTCAGAATCTCAGAGGCAACGGGTTAAATGCCATATATTACATGTATCAGGAATGAGAGTGCAAATTCATTGGTATAATTTGATTGTACAGTATACATGTACTTGATTCTACAGTCATAAAGGCCAGTGACATGATTGGGAAAAGTCAAAAATGCCTCAAGAACCAAATAGGTTGAAACATATACCAATGTATACACCAATTGGAGTGTAACTCCTTGCTGAAAGGATTTGTCTTAAACTTCGTTACTAGTGGAGAAATAAGCGTTCATGTACCAGTATTGAATTTAATCTAGTGCCCTGATAGAAATTGATCCCATACAAAGCTATAGCCAACAAATTTGCCTGTCACAGTGAGTACTGATGGTGATTGTTTAAAAAGTACTGAACATTTGGCCATGAATTTGAGACAGCAGAAGCCTTGAACAGTGTACTTGATTCTATAGCAGTTTTATTCCAAGTCAGGCCTTCTTCCAATCATGCCATTTTTCTTGACTGTGACATGTAAAGGGTTCAGATGGAACATCAGCAGAGCAGTCCCTTATACCTTCAAATTCTTTAGCGTCTCCTCCATTCTGCTTCTGGATCTCTCCCATCAGCCCAAAGCTGCCCCCTCCCCTGGCCACAGCCTCTGGCTTGACGACGTCCTCGTCCCTGTACATGACGGAATGGAAGTCGGCGTCGGCCAGGTAGCGGCTCGATGGCTCCACGGAGAAGTACTGTTGAATTGTGGGTAGGAGGATGCGACCTTCGAACTGGCCGTCAGTGATGGCACCGTGGCAGTAGGAGTTGGCTTCATCTGTTGAAAAAAATTTCACAATCATTTATCAATTAAACTATGCTATACATTGAATAATCAAAATATCTACAACATTATTACAATTATTATCTAAATGGGGGGTTTCAAGCACCGTGATATTATCACGTATCACACTTGCAAAAAAATATGCACTGTGATGAGATGCGATGGTTCATTAAAGGCTGAGGAAAAATATTGTTCACAACCAGGAACTGTTGAATTTGCTTGTGCCTGACTGATGCATGTGGCCAACAAGTTGATCCAGTTTGCACACAAATAACTAACCATTTTTTTCCTGAATCACACTATACTTCTGTATAATGTATTTGCTTTGCTTAATTTACTAAATTAAGAAGAAGATGTTATTTTTTTTGGGGGGGGAGGGATAAGAAGAATAACACCTTCTCTGTTGAAGAATAAATCATCAGCAGCCACCATTGACAGACTTAATGATTTGTAGAGAATTCTTTTTAAATTTCAAATTTGATAATTTTCTAATGGATTTAGATAATGGTAATATTGGATATTATTATACTCCTTAGGAAACTATCAGACTCATCTGTGACTCGATAAGATACTTGTCATAAGTCGTACATTTTCTTAGAAGAGCACAAGAACAAGCCCAGAAATATGACCTCTGTCTGGAAAGGCAAGTCTCTGCAATCAAAAACTTGCCAAAAATGACCAGTTTCAGAAGAAACTTCAACTGCCAATGTAAAAACTTTTCCAACGCAAAAACAAAAAAATATATGTGAAAAGAAACAATTCACTTAATATCAGAACAGGCATTACTAGCTTCATTGATAAAGCATAAATCCTGTTTAGTCAGTCAATGAACTTTTCAGCCTCCCCCGTATTATAATTTCTATGTCACGTCTTTAACTTCTTCATTCTATGGCATACACACAAACATGCCCCTCTCGCACTTACGACACACCACATCCCCGTATGCAAATGACAGAATACAATTATACAGAACAATAATCAGGGTATAGCTTGCCAGATGTTTGGTATAGCTTGCCAGACGATTGGAGCCGGCCTTTTGATACAATATTAAAACTCGACATACTTTGTAATTTCTACAAACATAAGAAATATATGATTATACATCAAGTGTACTTCGACCCAGGGTTAGAAACCAGAGATAAAACTCAAAGAGAAAAAGCTCTGGAAAACCTTGTGGTCATACCCCTTTTCTCTATAAATAGTGAACGTGCATAACAAATTTGTCAATGTGCTGGTTCGCAAGCTAGAATGATACGATTGACCACATGACTCACTTTAAATACAATGCCCTAGCGTGACTATTGCACGCCACGTGTACCTTCATACCTTTGCAAAACACCTGTCGCTCGACCCTTGAACCTTAAAGGGAAATGAAACCCAGACATCTTACTGAATTCAGAGAGTACAGAACAAAACAAGATGGAAAATAGTGAAAGTTTGAGCAAATTTGGTTAAACGGTTCAAGAGTTATGAATGTTCAAAGTTTATTTAATCGTTGTTATGGAGGATTCTTAAATTGGCAACTCTACCACTTTTTGAGAAAGAGAATGTGAGAGACGCTCAAAATTGAAGGTATAAGACTGCTCTGCGCTGATGTTCCATCTGAACCCTTTATCATGTCCCAGTCAAGAAAAATGGGCATGATTGGAAGAAGGGCCTGACTTGGAATTAAAACTAGCTAATAGAATCAAGTACCTGTTCAAGGCTTCTGCTGTCTCAAAATTCATGGCCAAATGTTCAGTACATTTTTCAAACAATCACCATCGAGTACTCACATGTGACAGGCAAATTTGTTGGCTAAGCTTTGTATGGGATCAAATTTCTATCAGGGCACCACTAATTAAATTCAATACTGGTACATGAAACGCTTAATTTCTCCACAAGCTAACGAAGTTTATATAGACAAATCCTTTCAAGCCAGGAGTTACACATCCAATATGTGTATAACATTGGTATATGTTTCAACCTATTTGGTTCTTGAGCATTTTTGACCTTTTCCCAGTCATGTCAACTGGCCTTTTGACTGTAGAATCAAGTAACGTACTGTATTTCTGCTACAATCAAATTATACAATGAATTTGCACTCTCATTTCCGATACATGTAAATAATGGCCATTTAACCCGTTGCCCTAGGATTCTGAAAATCCATAGAGTTAACACAGGGCACATTCCGTGTCCCGTAGCCAACGGATAGTAATTATTTTAGTTCTGATATTGCTATGTGGGATCTTGGCTCAAATGTTGGGAAGAAAAATGAGCGAGAAAAGAAATGTAACTTTTCAGGTGTTTGATTATAAGATAATAATCATATCTTCTGGGATCAAAATGTTCACTTATAAAAAAATCTTATTGTTTTTTACATGCGCAGTCATCTAGACACACGGACGCTCCATCAACGTCGCAAGGCGACCAGGTGAATCTAAGATGCACAGACGTGTTCGCCTCTTTTCAATACAGACGGATCATACAATTCTACGGAGGTAAGGTCAACTCATGTTGTCCTGGTTGTCCATATGCGTTTCCAAATTCGCAGTAATTGGAATCAATGTTGTAAACCAATTTTTGTTTTGTTTTTTGCCTGGCAAATTTGATGTTCATACCATAAGATCAAGAATTTTACACTTCTTTTTTAGATATGCTGTTAATATTTAAAGATTGCGTCGATGATTTGCAGCAGTCCACAATAAGCTAAAATCATAATGTTATTCTATCTTCACCTCTCATGAAAGCCTTGAGGCTGAAAAAGTCGGTTCGTGAACATGAAAAGCTGGTAACTTTGAAATGGAATGCGTGATTGTAAAGCGTTGTAACACAATTGCAAGAATTTGAATTTTTACAACACGACCAGCCTTTAAGCTAGTCTGAGTACAAGACCCAATTTGTGTATCATGTAGTAAAACTAAGTACCGTGCTGATCAGAGCTTACAATAAGGTCAACATCACACTTTGCAGTCAGGACGATTTGTCAAGCAATCCTTGCTACAGTTTGTACTCTACTAGATTCAATAATGAGTAGATGAAAGCTACATGTATGTCTGAAATCTAGACATCCATTACAAAATACAAAGTACAGCAATGCCGAATTCAAATGATCTGTCCCGTTCATTATTTTACAAAATTAGAACATGTACGAATTCGCAAATTTTTAACACGCTGCTTTTTTGTGTAACTATCTTTATTTGGATCAAGCTGAGTAACAATGGTTTATGAGTACAATTTTTAATAAACACAGCCTTTAATGTGATTGAATTTATTTTTTTTTTATGAAATAGACAAAAAATGGCTGCAACTCAAGCTGTGTTACCCAGATGGACAGCATGTCGCAGGCAGGCCAGCCTTTGTCTTTGGCAGCACGGACTTTGGTGACTTCCGGAATTCTCATTTTGGATTGAGAGAATGAGGGTAAACAAAACAAACAACAAAGTTGTTTCTGTAAATATATATTCAATGAAAAGTAGTAATTCAGCTGTTGAGGGGTAATTGGCCTAACCTACAAAGTTGTGCAGCCAATGGAAAATAGGTACATGAAAGTCAACTTGAGGTCCTAGCCAACGCTCAAGTCTGCAAGAACCTCAAGCTCAACTACAACACTTACATATATTTTTACAAGCAGGTACAGTAAAAAGGCTGTTAAATATATGGCTGTCTTTTCACTATACTCTAATGGGAGCTGCTAAAACCACTGGGGTACCAAATGTAAGCCAATGATGACTTCAAGTCAACAATACAAACAATAACTGTAGGTTGATTACCTAGAGGTGTACCCTATCACCCCCCCCCCAAAAAAAAAGAAAAAAAAAATCTGACAACTTGAAAGTCAATATATGGTTGCCAAGTAGTTTACTTCAACTAATCTCAATCACACCTCTAGTAAACTTTGTCAAAAGATGGATTATTTTCATGCTGTTCCGCATCCCTGCTCATCCACCCCTACTAAAAACAATTGAAATACACAAATGGAAGCGATAACCCTCTTGGGTTACCGCTACTGAGCCAATTGATGACTTCATGTCTACTGTTTGACGCTACAACACTGGGCAATTAATTGTTCAATACTGAAAGTAAGCAGCTTTTCACTTGCACTAGTTTTCCTCGAACGGCCGTACATTATGTAAAATGCATTTTATGGATACATTTTTCACAAGTACAGGTCTTGGACAGAGGATGATATCGCCAGTTGCTTTCCTACCCATTTGGATGAGTAACCATTGGGGTCGAGAAATACCTGATTGCATCCGAAGGCAACTTCAATGCCTACTGTCCTCTTCCTAAATCCTTTGCAAACAGAAGACTTTGCCAATGGTATCCTGGGCTGTGGCTTGGATGCGCTTCATACACAGAGTAATCGCAAATTAGACCGAAAAATGGGACTTTTATGCGGTCGAGATATGTCCGCTGAGACTAACGTCTGCATTACACGATCTCTTCGCCTTATAAAGTGCCGAAAAGTAAGTCCACATCGGGTACGACGGGGCAGACTGTATATGGGCAAAAACTTAGTCAAATAAATTATCCGTTTTTAGTCGTGGTGGGACTTTTTGAGACATGAAATCACATTTATTAGATGACATGCCCCATAAATTACGGTTAATGATGGAAATACTCACTGTAAATCACTGGCAAATACGCTAGCCTTGACCTCAGAAAGAAAAAATCAGTCAGACGGCAATCGTGCGTAAACCAATCGCCATCTTTGTTTAACTAGTACTGCAGACTCCGCATGTTATGCTTGCTCTGATTGCCCGACGATTGATGAATGAAATGGTAAAAACACGATCGTGATGGCCCAGCCTGTTCCTTGCGTGAAAGATCAGTCTCAAATCACGGCATGAAAATCCGCTGTAATCCGCTAGTGTATTTCTTATCGCGAAAAAAGAAGGTACTAAACTTCATTTCTTAGTGAAGCTGGTAAGCCTATCGCATTGTTGAGATTTCAAAGTTATGTATATGTTGTATAATTTAGGAATTTTGCTTCATTTATTTTGTTGTAATCGCTTCGGGTGAGGTACCTTACTCACCCGAACTGTCATATGGGTGACAGTGGTTTAAGTGCGTCTTGCGAGACCGCCGCTAAGCGTAAAAGATTGGGAAAGATTCGTCCGTGAGAAGCAGCTAGGTCAAGGATCAGAAATGTTAAAAAAACTGCTTCGAACGGGCGGATTTTTCAGTCCTAAGTCGCAAATCTATTACCACTTTCATACTGACTGCCAAAAAGTGGAGTTTTTCCAGAGTTACGCCGGAGTAAGTCCACATTTGGAGGGCAGTATAGAAATTAATGAAAATCTTTTGGTCGCTGATTCAAGCAGATTCTCTCGATTCCATATTCAAGAAGAGAGGGTTACAAGCGGAGTAACTCGTGGACTGGAAGTGCGGTATCCGCTTATTGCTGTTATCTTGCAGATGTTTAAAGTTCCTAATCACAATTTACATCAGGCAGGCAATGGCAGGCAAATAAACATTTGAATACTGTGTAGAGAAGCTGAATATGAACCAAGGCTGATTTTATTTCATGCCTCGATTCTTGTGGTTCTGTGATTTTCTGATGTATGTATCCCGGAACCTTTAGTTATAACTATAGAACTATTTAAATGATAGGCCTAACATTGTGGAGCTTCAATTTAAAAAAATTGTATCCAAACATTGATATCTGAGCCTACATAGTAGTGTACAAATGACAATTAAACACCCTAGAATACAAAAGTTATGGAAAGATTATGCTGCCAATGCAAAGTATGGCATGAATAAACAATTTCGTACTCTGCGTGGATGATAAAATAGCCTAGACTGCACACAGCTAAGTCTATGGGAGGAATGGCAGGTGAATCGGGTTGATTCTGAATGTTGTAGATTTTCACTGTTTTAAAGCCAACTAAATCATCATTTCTGAAATAGCAATTTTTTCTCAGGCTTCATTTAATAGACTTTATCAAAGACACTGGAGTTGTGGATGGATTATGTAGCTCACATTTTTTTTTAACTGTGAGTAAATGCTAGCCAGTGCTTAACTCTGGAAAATCATCAGAAATAACAAGCTGACCTTGTGAAGTCTGTATATATGGTCTTAATCGGGAACCGAACACTGTTTAGATGAATGTAAGTTTAGCAGAATTGATTGTGAAATCTTCCAGCCTGTACTGTTAACGCAAGTTCAACACAAACACTGGCTCGGTATGGGGAAATTCAACATACACATGGCACAAACTAAGATGAAACCCATAAAAACGAGTGCGGATACTCCGCTGGGTGGCTTGCAAAATATGAAAGGATCGCATATAAAGGTGATCTGAGAATAAAGTGTATCAACTCACTCACCAGACTTAACTCTGAAATTAACTACTGCTTTGGCCCTTCAGTATGAATAGTGCGTATAAGGTGGCTTTTTCGTGGAAGTCGCGAGGTGAAGTATATGTGGACATATCAGTGTTTGTTATGAAATTATGCTGATGCATTG
>JZLH01S0288425.1:33951-44146 GCA_001188425.1 Eucidaris tribuloides
GCTTGTATGTATATATGTGTAAAGGTAGTTTATGTAAATGTATAGGTGTATGTATATTTGTTATATTTGAATCAATACAAGAGAAAAAAAAACCCCAAACAACCTAGGGACAGTGATTTTCCGTTTTCCGGTAAATTGAAACAGAAAAATCCGCTTCGGTTGTTACTTTTCTAGGGACAGTGAATTTCTGCGATAACGGAAAACGGACGGAATTTCCGGAAAACACAACTTGAAACGTAAAATGAGTGTTCAAACGGAAAATCACGGAAAACATCTTTTTTCTCCAAATTTTTACTTTTTGAAAGGAAAAAACACGAAACTCAGAACAAAAATTTGAAAAAGTTGACACAAAATCACAGAAACAGCAAAAAATATTTGTTTCAAGTTTTATGTAAACGGAATTGTCATTTTTTTGCATGTATACAAAGTCTATGGTAAAACGGAATTTCTATTTTTCAGACAAGTTGAAACGGAATTCCAGATTTTTGGAAATGGAAAAGGCCTTTTCTTGAAACGGAAAATCACTGTCCCTACATTGAAATGGGCAGGCATACTGGATATTATATACCACATTCATATATTCTTGTTCATTGATTGGTTAAAAGTATGTCACGTGATTGAAAATAAAACACACTATTCTGTGAGTCTAGGAGCGGACAGTACAATAGTAAAGTACTATTGTACTCTCATGAGTGGAGAGTACAATAGTAAAGTACTATTGTCCTCTCATGACTCTTATCGAGTCCCATAGTACATTAATCTGTCAACGATGAGGGCGCGTATACTATTTGCGCCCACCCGCGACCGACTAGCTAGCTCGACAGCGGGGGATCGCGACGCGATTTGACCTTATTGCGTGCATTCATGCAGCGTTTTGCCTGTGCTAGCGCTGCGCTGCACAGACGTACGACGGCCGTACGTGCGGCAGTGAAAGGCTGTGTTTTCTCGAAATTTTACGCTGGAGTTAGAAACAAGAAAGAATCGTACGTTTAACCAAGAACAAAATAATATGAATGCAGTATATAAAACAAATATATTCTGCCATTAGAGGCTCTGGTTAAAAACTATGGTTCCTCGGTGACTGCAATAGTACTATTTTGCTGAGGGGCGCAGCCCCGAAGCAAAATAGTACTATTGCAGTCACCTCGGGGCCCATAGTTTTAACCAGAGCCTCTAATGGCCAGTATATATTTGTATACTATAGGCCTACACATATGCAAAGCACACAGTTGATAAACTCACAAACACAGAAAATGAAGTACAATGAACAAAATGATGAGATTTACTATTTTACTATAAGCTAGCCTGAACACAAAAGTTCACACATATTTAGTTTGCTAAAATTCATTTGCTTTTTAGACACATTTTTATTTTTCCATTTAATGATAAAAATTTTACTTGCTTGAATATTTTGATCTTTTACATTCCCAGAATGACATTTTATTTGCCCCAGCAAGCGGGCCAAGTGCAAGTGTTGATTCCTGGTTATAGTGTGCCACAATTGTATAATAGTACACATACTATATCATGAACCATTGGCTTAAAGGCAGTGGATCTCATTTGCAACATCCCCGGACTAGGAAAAGATAGCCCATGCCCTTAGGCTATTGATGAAAGGCATGTCTGTGAAATTTTGGGGTCAGTTATTTCCTAGAATTTGAAAAATCCAAAGAAAAACAATAGCTGTTTAGTGTACGTTATATTGTAGGATTATTTTTTCTTGCGAGAAAAAATTCAAATCAGATCTAACGGTCACTATAATTTCACTAAAACTGAGTTTCCAGGTCCTATATTGTGCTAAAGGTTCCCAGATGCATTTTCTTCTATATGCCATTGTTATTTATAGGGACAGTGTGATTTTTCCAGACAAGTTGAAACGGAACTCCAGATTTTTGGATATGGAAAAGGCCTTTCCTTGAAACGGAAAATTACTGTCCCTATGTGTCACAGCATGACAAACAAACAATTTACTACATCAATTAGTTTGAGTTTCAGGTGGATGGTCTGAGGGGAAGGGATTGACCAAAGACGTTACAGAAGAAACAAGTGGTGGAGGAGAGAAGGAGGGCGAGGTTGAAGAAAGAGGATGCGCTGAATAGGGCGGCGTGGAGGGAGAGGATAAGGGCATTTGCTGTCGGCAAATCTGGCCACCCCCATAATCTGGGGAAAAAAACGGATTTAAAAATCTGGATTACTTCTACTTCTACTTTATTCAAGTCTTACCCACAAGTTCGCCAACATACAGAGGGGCATCGTTGAAGGAATAGGGGATTTCCCCTCGTGATGTCACCACTGTAAACTCCTTGGAGAATGTAGTGGTATCCCGTCTTAATCTCAGGTGAAAATCCCTGCACAAGACACAAGGAACAAGAACAATAAATTTGACGTAAGATACCCCCCCAAAAAAAAATCCAAGTTGGTATGTGTTTGTGTGTGTGTGTGCGTGTTGTGTATGGTCATGTGTCGTATGGTGGGACCCCTTTGCGTTACAGGCACCAAAATTATGAATTTTGTCACTTCTTGCATTTAAACCAATATAACTCAAAAAATACTTAACAGAAACCAACAAAAGTATACATTTTCTGAAAGCTCATACTTCAGAGAATCTCAATCATACAAGGTCAAGTTGCTGTACAGGGTGTGTAAAAAAAATTAAAGGGTAATATCACAAAAAACGTATAGTTTTGTGATATTGATGACCACTCATTACACTTGTTAGTATTAAGTCTTGGCTCAAACTTGATGTTATATTGTGAAAAAGCACACTTTCAGCTTTAAGAAAAGGTATGGTTTTACTACTTTTTGATTTTCAGATGAGGTGATACAGGCTGTGACAAAATATGTTAAAAATTGTGTTGCGATTTGTTACAAAAACATTAATTACACTAATTAAACAAACAATTTATTAAACCTAACTAACAAATTTTAGAGATTAAATAGTAGATTATTGTTTAATACATGGATCAGTAGAGTGTATTTAAAAATTTCAACCAAATTTTAGCCCTGAAGTGAACATACTTGTGTGTTCTTACATGCAGTACTATCATGCTTCATAACGTGTACAAGTCAATGGCAAGCATAAGCTACACCAGTAATTAATTAAGTGATTAATGACCTAGAAGACAATTAATTTCATTTTACTATTGAGAATTGCGAAGTACAATATGTGTCAAGTTAGTCAGATGCATATCATAACTCCATGATAGCTTATCTGCTGCAAATAGTAGGAAAAACAAAAGAGTACAGGTGAATTTGCAATTTCTCCATAGAGATTGTACACACTCCTCCTCCGCTTATCCTCCTCCGCTTATCCACCAGATTTACCCTCGTTAACATTTTTGCATTTTTGGCTAATTAAAAGAAGTGTAATGCAAGATTGCTTATCAGATTTCAAAAGCAGAGTAATTTTGCTGCAGAATGAGCCCAAATTCATTATAATTGGATAAAGCATAGCTTTGATGCATCAAGTTTAATTAAGAAGAGGACTGAAAAATGTAACGCCACCAGGCATTTGGGGGTCCCACCATACGACACATGACCGTATGCGATGAAAACTTTATTTATCATGGACAAATATTATTTAGATTATTAGGTAATTGTTTAACCGTAAACATACTAGGGTATTTCGGAGGCTATGAAAACTGGGCCCCAAAATCTTGACTGTCAGTAGTCCAATTGTGGCTAATATGACATGTATAAAATTTGTGATGTAGTCTACAAAATGCATTGTCAAATTTATGATATTTTTTTATTAATTACTGGTAATTATTATGCAATCACATCAATTTTGTTAAAATCATGGGTTTTTTTCAGATTTGTTAGTCTTTAATTGTCTAGAAATCCCTATTCAAACACATAAATACATAGATTTCCGATGATTCACACAATCAGAAGAGGTTATCTTTTCTTCATGATTCATTTATGTAGAAGAGGAAGGAATCCTGAAGTTCAAGGTCACAATCATAACAATTCCATACAAATTCCACAACAACCAAGTTCAGGAAATATGACAGGATGTTCTACCAATTACACCTGTCACACTGTACACAAAATTCACTCTGTTTTTGCATAACAGCATTCAAGGCCTAGGTTTACATTGGGTCTGATCCACAAAGTACATTTTGTAATATTAGCTATAGCAGGGCTCCACACTAATGTTTTTGTTAACTTGCCCTTTGGGAAAGAATAATTGTTTACTTTCCAAAAATTCAAAATAATTATTAAAAAAATTAATAATTATTTCTAAATTCTAATTTTACCCACAAGGGCATTCCAATGACATTGTAAATTTGTGATATTAATTCTGGGGGTTGCAAAAGGTTAGATTAATGAATTTAAAGAGTCATAAAATTCTACCACAAACATGAAATGGGGCAGGCATACTGGATATTATATACCACATTCATATATTCTTGTTCATTGATTGGTTAAAAGTATGTCACGTGATTGAAAATAAACACACTATTCTGTGAGTCTAGGAGCGGACAGTACAATAGTAAAGTACTATTGTACTCTCATGAGTGGAGAGTACAATAGTAAAGTACTATTGTCCTCTCATGACTCTTATCGAGTCCCATAGTACATTAATCTGTCAACGATGAGGGCGCTATACTATTTGCCCCACCCGCGACCGACTAGCTAGCTCGACAGCGGGATCGCGACGCGATTTGACCTTATTGCGTGCATTCATGCAGCGTTTTGCTGTGCTAGCGCTGCGCTGCACAGACGTACGACCGGCCGTACGTGCGGCAGTGAAAGGCTGTGTTTCTCTCGAAATTTTACGCTGGAGTTAGAAACAAGAAAGAATCGTACGTTTAACCAATGAACAAAAATATATGAATGCAGTATATAAAACAAATATATTCTGCCATTAGAGGCTCTGGTTAAAAACTATGGTTCCTCGGTGACTGCAATAGTACTATTTTGCTGAGGGGCGCAGCCCCGAAGCAAAATAGTACTATTGCAGTCACCTCGGGGCCCATAGTTTTAACCAGAGCCTCTAATGGCAGTATATATTTGTATACTATAGGCCTACACATATGCAAAGCACACAGTTGATAAACTCACAAACACAGAAAATGAAGTACAATGAACAAAATGATGAGATTTACTATTTTACTATAAGCTAGCTGAACACAAAAGTTCACACATATTTAGTTTGCTAAAATTCATTTGCTTTTTAGACACATTTTTATTTTTCCATTTAATGATAAAAATTTTACTTGCTTGAATATTTTGATCTTTTACATTCCCAGAATGACATTTTATTTGCCCCAGCAAGCGGGCAAGTGCAAGTGTTGATTCCTGGTTATAGTGTGCCACAATTGTATAATAGTACACATACTATATCATGAACCATTGGCTTAAAGGCAGTGGATCTCATTTGCAACATCCCCGGACTAGGAAAAGATAGCCCATGCCCTTAGGCTATTGATGAAAGGCATGTCTGTGAAATTTGGGGGTCAGTTATTTCCTAGAATTTGAAAAATCCAAAAGAAAAACAATAGCTGTTTAGTGTACGTTATATTGTAGGAATTTTTTTCTTGCGAGAAAAAATTCAAATCAGAGTCTAACGGTCACTATAATTTCACTAAAACTGAGTTTCCAGGTCCTATATTGTGCTAAAGGTTCCCAGATGGCATTTTCTTCTATATGCCATTGTATTTATAGGGACAGTGATTTTCCGCGATAACGGAAAACGGACAGAATTTCCGGAAATCACAACTTGAAACGGAAAATGAGTTTTCAAGCGGAAAATCACGGAAAACTTCTTTTTTCTCCAAATTTTTTCTTTTTGAAAGGAAAAAACACAAAACTCAGAACGAAAATTTTAAAAAGTTGACACAAAAACACAGAAACAGCGAAAAATATTTGTTTCAAGTTTTATGTAAACGGAATTGTCAATTTTTTTCATGTATACAAAGTCTATGGTAAAACGGAATTTCCATTTTTCAGACAAGTTGAAACAGAATTCCAGATTTTTGGAAACGGAAAAGGCCTTTTCTTGAAACGGAAAATCACTGTCCCTATATTTACACAATGTTAATTTTTAGGCATGCAAAAGAGATCCACTGCCTTTAATGAGGGTGACAAAATCTGGATACATTAAGTATACAAATGTGTACATTTTGCAATCCCTGCAATATGTCTTAAAGGTTAGTGACATGATTGGGAACACTTGAAAATGCCTCAAGAACCAAATGAGTTGAAATATATACAAACTATACACTAGCAGGAGTGGATCTCCCACCTGGGAGGATTTGTCTGTAATTTGTTTACTTAAGGAGAATCAAGCATAAACATAGGAGTATCTTAATTTTATCTGGGGACGATAAAAATAAGCCCCATAGAGAGCCACACAGCAGGTTTCCGTGCTACGAGTGATATTGACATTGTTCATTTTAGAATGAGTCAATGTTTGACTACAAGATTTTCACAGGAGAATCCTTACATAGTTCACCTGATTCTAGAGTAGTTTCAGCCCAAGTTGAGGACTACCCCCAATCATGTCATTTACCTTTAACTTAGTATAATTACAATTGTGTTTATTATGTTCGTTACTTACTTATAATTTATGTGTTAAAACTATTTAGTATAATTCTGATTATGTTTATGCTTGTTATTTACTTATAATTTAAGTGTAAAAATTGTATTTTATTTTATTCTGTTCAATCCCACTCTTTGATTATTTCTGTACATCTTTTCCTTTACAGCGCTTAGAAACGTCAGTATTAAGCGCTTTATAAATGTTATTTATTAATTATTATTATTTATTTTGGCAAACTAGCACATACATACTGTGACAGTATCATTATGTTGATGGTAAACTGGGGAATTCCTTTTGGTTTGCTCCACTAAAACTATTCAAGCAACCCTTCATTTGTTTTGTACACAAAATGTCAGTAAATTTTCATTTTCTGTAATGGATCTACGTAGTTCTTTATACGTGTATCCTTATCCACAGACACATTTTTACTAGTTTTCATATGAAACTTGCTCAGGCATAAATATTCAAGACAATTAAAATTTGGTGCTATCTTGTGTACCCAACGCAGGGAAAAAAATACACGGGAGCTCGGGCGATTTCGCCCCCGAAATGGCCAAAAGAGCCCCGGAAATATGTAAATGAGTCCCTGTAAATTATAGGGTTCAATACAAAAGAATATTTGAAAAATAATGAAACAGAAAAGGTAGCCCCCGAAAAGAAAATTTTATTTTTTTCCCTGACCCAATGGTGCCAATTTCATAGTGATCATAATAATTTATTTTCAAATAGGAACAGGGTTGGCAGTTTCTTCCGCAGGCATTTTTTTCCGCCGGTTTTTACCGGTTTTTCCGTCCCGGAAAAAACAGGTTTTTTCCGCTTTTTCGGAAGAAACGGAAAAAACCTCCTAAGTGTTTATTTTTTCGTTATTTATTCAAGATTTTCATGTTATAAATTATCATATCTATAATAATACAGGACAGCTCTTTTGTTTTTTGTTCTCCCCTATTTGGTTATGAACTTGTAACCATAGTTTGTTGATTCCCCCCTATTCATGGTCACTTCTCCATGCAACTACCGTAACTACTCAACTGATAGTGCTGTAATGTACACAGCTCAGTTTATACATGTAGCATGGAGAAAACTTGTCAAATAATTAGCCTTGTGTAAGGCAGGGATAAAAATAAAATTTTCTTTTCGGGTGCTACTTTTCATGTTCCAGATACTCTTTTGTATAAAATCCTATGGCAATTTACGGGGGCTCTTTTGCCATTTCGGGGGCGAAATCGCCCCGAGCCCCCGTGTATTTTTTCCCTGGTGTAAGCTGTTGTGCCAAACACTTAAATTGGTCACCTTTTTGTCAAAGTTTTAAGAGAATTGCTCTGATTCCAACCATAGTTATCAGTGATACAGTTATGGTTGTGGGAGACAGGCACTCCCAAAGTATGCTGAATGAATTAAAGCGCAAGTTTAGTTTGGGCGATTTTTTTTTTTATTTGAAAGGTTTATGCCCAAAAGTCATAATCACACCAATAACAGATTCTGAATGCCTTTAGTTTTTATTTTATATATTACTTACCGGTAATGAAAAATATTGGGGGGGGGGCAAGATTGTTGACTAAATTTGACATTATAGCATCCAAAGGGTTAATAAGGTGTTAAGGTTAGCTGAATTATACCTCATCGGAAAGATCAGAGTATGCTCTTTCTGATGAGGTATAATTTAGATAACCTTAACACCTTATTAATCCTTTGGATGCTATAATGTAAAATATAGTCCAAAATCTTGCCCCCCCCCCAATATTTTTCATTACCGGTAAGTAATATATAAAATAAAAACTAAAGACATTCAGAATCTGTTATTGGTGTGATATGACCTTTGGGCATAAACCTTTCAAATTAAAAAAAAAAATCCCCAAATCTAAAGTTGTGCTTTTAAATATGAAAACAAGCTAAGTAGTTAACACATGCAAAGTGGATGCCAAAGATGTGTCAGTTGCTTTTAGGAAAATATAATTATACCATGATGCTGAATAATAAAACAATGAATAAATAGAGTTTAGGACATATATGCAATACTTTACATGAAAAAGATCCATGCTAGCTCATGTACATACATGTACTAGTATACACTGCTTACATGTATGTGCCCTTTATTAGAGATCGTTTGGAACGATAATTATTTTATTTCAAAATATTAATTTCTTGGATTTAGATTGTGGCAAGTAGGTTTTTTTTCTTGTTGTCTGTTAAATATGTTGTTGCCAGTTACATTTGTGGTAATGTATACTAATTCTCATAAAATCACTGCATTTCATATTATTTATTGGGCCCGGAAATATTGTTTGGAGGTTTTTTCCAGTTTTTCCGGTAAAAACCAGAAAAAAGGGGTTTCTTCCATTTTTTCCGCCGTCCCGGAAAAAATATTTTTTCCGGAAGAAACCCAACCCTGATTATGGAACATTTTGTTGATACTTGAGTTCTTTCTCCTATATCAGCCAAAATTTTCTAGACAAGCATTTATCACAAAACGCAGTATGTGAAGCAATTTTTGGATTGCATAAGATGACTAAAGTAAAAACTAAAATGCGTTTGAGCGCAATAACAATTATATATATTTTTTTAAAATCCACAAAAAATCATGAAAAAAAATAAATTAAAGTAATTGAAAAAACAACACACAAAATGATAAATTTTTATCTGATGTCACTTGTCATTAAATTAACATCAGAATTGCCTGTTACAAGTGTAATAACGCGCGTAACCACCACGTGACTCAACAACAACTCTGAATACCGCCATTTTTAAACAAAATGCTCAGCAGTCCTGAAATACTTAGATTATAATTGTTTCACCTGGAGTGAGCAAATATTAATCCAGATGTACCGTTCACGGAAAAATGGCAACTTCTAAAATGTTTCTAAAATATTCCATAACTATGAGCATGAGTGTATTAGCCATGATGGGTCACCTTTTTATGGACGTGCAGACAAACAAACGACCAGATGTCTCCGGTATCATTTTGTGGTGGAGATAGAAGTAGAAATATCAATCAAAGCTACATATAATCCGCACCTGCAATTTCTGGTACTGACGATTTCTTTCAAGCAGTTTCTGTGAAATGTCGCTGAAACGCTTCCTATTGGATTCGATCTCTTTGCGTAGTCCTGAGGTGAGGTAAACAGAAAATTGATAAAGATGCAACTAGAGAAATTCGACTCCGCGCAGTCGATGGATATGCCTCCGCCCAGTGCGCCCACTATGTAGCAGCTAACAACCTAATCATATCAACAGTTAGCACTCCTAACTGAAGTTATTGGTTTGGCACAAAGTTCATTGACCTTTGACCCTTGACCCTGACCTTTGACTCCTTTGACTGTACCAAAATATTTGTCTTTTGATTTTGAACCTAACCGCCAAATTACATTAACAGTAAGCACTCCTTATTGAACTCTCACGCAGAAAATGACATTTTGGGACAAAGTTCATTGACCTTTGACCTTTGAACTTGAACTTTGACCCCTGTGACTCTACCAAAATATTTTACTTTTGGCTTTGAACCTAACCACCAAATTAACATTAACAGTGAGCACTCCTAACTGAAGTTATAGGCAGAAAATGGCATTTTGGGACAAAGTTCATTGACATTTGACCCTTGACCTTGACCTTTGACCCCTGTGACTCTACCAAAATATTTGTCCTTTGTTTCTT
>JZLH01S0288436.1:0-10391 GCA_001188425.1 Eucidaris tribuloides
CAGGGATGTAGTTGAGGCCGGCCGTTCCGAGCCACGAGGCCGCTGGAAAAATATTTTTCCCCTAGACTTTGTACACGTGACTCGGTCCGAGGCCAAGGCCGGCAAAGTCCGGCCTCGAAGCCGGCCTCGTCTACATCCCTGGAAAAAGGAGAGCTAGGAATAGTGAAATCACCTACCCACATGTAAGGAGCTGTCTACGCCAATGATGTATCGCAGGGGCGGCGAAATCTCATGAGGGACGAAAACCTGTGGGGATTTAGCGACAAGTAAAAAAACAAAAACAAAAACAATATGGGTTATCAGGTTAAGAAGAACACTGATCTATAGTTCAAATCGACGTGATGGTACCTCGATACGTCTATGGCGGAAAATCTGGGTGGGGATGGGTGTAGGGGCGGTCAGGGGGGGGGACATATCGTTCCACCCAAATGATTTGGACAACCTGAGAAAATTCATAAAACGTCAAGTAAAATTGTACTTAAAAAGTAGTGCAAGGCACTACAAAATCATCAAATTAATATACAAATATTAATAAATCACAATGTTCAAATTTTCGGTGCGCTTTTCTCCCTCACTCCACCAGGGGCTTCGATCCATGTTTCGGATTGGGGGGGGGAGGCAAAAGTGAAAAAAAGTCCAACATTTTCGGCGTGGTTTGCGCACCAAATAATGTGATACAGAATTTTGTGCGCGAAGAGCGCCGAAAAATTGCCAATAGTGCTTTCCAATGGTCTATAAAACATATATTTGCATTGCATATTATTAATTTTTCAAGTTGTCCAAATTATGGGGGGGGGGGGTGTCAAATCCATATGTTTACCCCCCGCCATATTTTCATTGGTGGGGTGGTTGCCCCCTGCCCCCTCCCCCCCCCGAACGATCGACGCCTCTGCCCCCATCCGAAGAACGGATCGATGCGGGGGGGGGGGAGGGGGAGGGGAGAGTAGCAACATTTTCAACAAAAATATTGTAGCATCCCTTTATTTTCTGTACTTTGTAAACCACAGGGCGGCCGCCTCCTCTGTTTAGACCTACTATCATCACATCACAACATTGGAGAGGGATGCGATGGCGATCTGGCAGGTATCAAATTTAAAACCGAACTTATATTTTTCAGACGCCTGTCCAAATCCGGAGAGGGCATGACATCGGGTGTTTGCGTTTTGTCTCGGCTGGTGAGGGGGACTACATTGCATAGCCAAAGTTTGTCTGAGGATTTCATCGGGTATGTACTAGACGGTACAGTTTGGATTGAATGGGGATTTTGTGATTAGGGAAATCTGAATTCTGATCTTGTATATAATCAGAAAATTGTATTCAAATTGTTATGGGCTGCGGCATGATAGGATGACATATATTCGGGTATTTCCGTTACAATTCCAGTGTTCTTTTCGTCTATTAGTGTGAAAAACTTCTCTTTTTGGTATTATGAATACAGTACATAATTAAACTTTAAAAACACTGACTTTCGTTGTTTTTTATGTGCGGAGAAAAGTTTTATTTCTCTGTTTGTTTTGTTGGGTTTTCACTAACGTTTTCATGATCATGTTGTCCATAAATGAACAATATAAGTGTAAAGAATACATAAATAATAAACAAAAATAAATGTTGAATAAGTCAATAAAACAAATGCGAAAAATAAAAATCAACAATTCGGATGTATACACAATTGGAAAAGGATGCGATAGAAGTACAAAGGTTCAGTAAACATTACTAAAAAAAAAAAAAAAACACTTAACAGTCAATGGTAAAACGACACTTTAAAGATGAAGTGGTTATAGGAGTTGTGATGAAAATTGTTCCATACGCGGGTTTTATCATTCAATGAATAGTATTCATTACACACAAACTTAGAAAAACAAAATCAGGTTTAGCGAGAAGGGGAGGGTCATGCGGCTCAGTGGATAGACTCGGTTTCTCGACCTAGAGGTCCGAGTTCGAATCCGCGCCGGGCCATGGCGGTTGTGTCTTGGGTAGGCACTTTATCCCCACCCCGTCCCTCGGATAGGACGTAAAGCCGGAGTCCCTGTTGAGACAGAACACCTCGCACGTAAAGAGACCCACGCACTTCATCGAAAGAGAAGGGTGAAAACCGGTGTTGTGGTCACATATCCATATTGGAAACTACCCTGGGACTGGATGCCTGAGGGTAACAGTGATTAAGTTCACTTTTCTAGTCCTTCATCCGAATGATGACAAAGCAAATAATATATAATAATAATTAAAAATATAATAAATTCCATTGATGGATGGGGTCGGGCACTTTACAGGAAATCGCAAGAGCGCCATCATCGCTCTCAGACCGTATAGTGGCGTTTAGCTGCAGACAAATTTCATACAGGTGTAGTTGATATTATTTTTTGCAAACGAGTTATTCAACAGAAACTAATGCTGAAACACCCGACTGCATTTATATCATGCATTATTTTCCTAATTTCTCCCGTTTTTGAGGGGAGGGGGAGGGGGGTTGGCGTTGGGAATGATTGTACATGCCATCACTTAACCCCAAATTATGGAGAGGTGGTAGCAAGTATAGCAACCCCCATCCCCGTCCCCGGTTCCCGCCATCGACGCCCCTGGTTGATTACAACAATCGCCAGTCGAAGGCTCACCACACTCAACAAACGCATGATGTTGATTGGCTATTTATCAGGAGTTCATGCTAAGACATTGCCCCATGATGATGTTTTAAGACACTGTGTGATCAGAAGACATACATCATGCCACGGCTGCTAATAATTATCTCGATTTGGACACAATCAAGTCGTTAATCTACGCGACAAAATGTTCACCTCACGTTGACGTCATAGGACTGTATCTTCAGAATAAACAAACTTCAAAATGGCAGTCATTATTGGCTTTTCATAATCCCTCGGTGTTCCTGAGTCATAGTTTAGTCTGTAGGTACCCACTGCTTTATATGAACAAAACAACAACAACAGCAAGTGAGCTTTATAGTTCCAGTAAGTCTAAACCACCTCCTCCATACAGTGTGTATAAAAAAGTACAATTAAAATTGTTTTTATTGTAATAATGTTTTTATTATATGAAATTATTTTCTATACCAGCTGTAGTTATTTTGGGTATTTTCATAATGCTAAAAGAACAAACAATCACTTTAATGTATTTGTTTTTTTTTTCATTTTAGACATGTTGTTGTGTTGATCGTGAGATAAACACAACAAAAAAAGTAACTACCCCTTTTTCAAAATACCATAACTTTTTAAAGAAACGGTTTTGAGCAAAATTATTTGGCAGGGGTATTTCTGCACTAATTGACTAACTTCTGTGGGAAAATGTGATTGATCTGTCAATGCATGCATGAGTGAGCACATATTAAAGGCAAAATGTCACTTTTCAAAAGTCACAAGGGTCATTTTAGGGGATTTGTGATACAGGATTTTGACAAATTCTGTTTCTGGTGAATGATTTAGCGTTATTTATGTTATTCATCTATCGTTTGACCCCTTTACACCTCTTTTGACACTTATCACATTTTTTGCGCTTCAGTGAGCTCAATTTAGAAATTGCCATCCTTCCTCAATTTTGAAACTGTAAAATCCATTAAGTTTATTGAAAACATTGAAATCCTTTATTTTTCAGCAAAATGTATCTTAACATGTTGTATTAACATAAGAGGTTGTAACCATGTCATGGTTGAGTGAGCATACTCTTTAAGTAAAGCAAAAAATACCATTGTTTACCTTTATTTTGGCATAAGAGATGACTCCTGTGACTTTTTAAAAGTGGCCTTTTTTTGCCTTTAATGCATGCTCACTCATGCGTGGCTTGACGGATCAATCACATTTTCACACGGAGGTTAGTCAATAAGTGTAGGAATACTGCCAAATTATTTTGCGAAAACTCATTTTGTTAAAAAGTTATGGTAGTTTGAAAGGGGGGGGGGTAGTTAATTTCTTTGTTGTGTGTATAATGAATTTTATGCAATGAACCCAAATCGCTTTTGTGTCACAATACACTTGTGCTACATATGCAGATTTTGTTCGTCGTTTAAATTATCTCTTGATAAAGAAACCATTAAAAAGCATGGAAATGATTCAGTGATTATCGCAAGTATATTTCAAGCATTGGAAGTTATACTGCTTCATTATTTCTATTCAAAAGAGGAGACATTGTTATACGGTTCAACATGAAAACAGTGTGAAATGAATGTTGTGTCAAGGGTACGGTAGTCATGTTGGTTAGCCGGTTATGGCCTATTAAACATCCCAAAACACAAAGTATAACATAGTTTATGAAGAATAATTGTTTCTGTGAGTTCTGTTTAGATTTTTTTTTTTATTGTAACTAACACATCTTTTTTGAAGGGTCCGATGCTAATTTGACCAAAAACAAGAAAAATGACACAAATGCGATTTGGAGTGACTGTGCAAAAGTAATCTTAACTTTTCGTCAATGAGATAAAATAAAGTGTTTTAGAAGAACAATTATTTTGCTTTTACATAATATACAATTCACATACATTTTGAGGAGATTTGAATACCTAAAAACATTTTCTCCCAATTGTACCATTTGGGGGATAAACACTGTAGTGATCTCAGCAGAAATCTCAGGCCGGGAAAAAAAAGAAAAAAAAACAACACAAAAATAACCAGCAAAGAGTCAGTACATTTCAGATTAATAGAATGATTTGACGTATATAGAACTAACGACAATATAGATAACTGTAACCATGGATAAATAAAATACAACACAATTAACGTATCGCTACAATTACCGTTCGTGTTGTGATTTGGTTGTCATAGCTTTTATTGGTAGATGGCGCTATCCCCCTTTTGGCAGAATATGTTTATTGACAAGTCGCTTCACAAGGTTTTCGCATCTCGGGGCAGGTACTTCTGCTGGAGTCAGTGTACAAACTTGTTCAAATCGTCGTTGTACCTTAATGTATTTATAATCCCCTGGAAACTAAAAAGTGGTTAATGCTATCATGATGCAATCAACTACAAGACACATTGACAACAAACCTGGGGCAAGCCACACCCATTCTTGTGCACGTCATACTTGTGACGATCACAGCGAGCCGTCAAACGTTTAACATCCAACCCACTGAAAATAGTTTAAGGCAAATTCTGATGTTCATATTATCGGAGAATATGTAGCGGAAAAAATGTCGGGGTCCCCCCGAATTTTCCGACCGAAATTTGAGTAATTTCTAAAAAAATGGAAGAGGTTCAGAACGAGCAATTTTCAGTGTATTGATAGATCACGTAGACCTATCCAGAAACACAATTGCAAAGAATGTTAAAGAATGCATAATTTTATCATTTATCAAAACTATACTTAGGCTTTAAAGGTTAGTGACATGATTGGAAACACTTGAAAATGCCTCAAGAACCAAATGAGTTGAAATATATACCAACTATGCACTAGCAGGAGTGGATCTCCCACCTGGGAGGATTTGTCTGTAATTTGTTTACCCAAGGAGAATCAAGCATAAACATAGAATTATTTTAATTTTATCCGGGTACGATAAAAATAAGCCCCATAGAGAGCCACACAGCAGGTTTGCCTGCTACGAGTGATATTGACAGTGTTTATTTTAGAATGAGTCAACGTTTGACTACAAGATTTTCACAGGAGAATCCTTGCATAGTTTACTTGATTCTAGAGTAGTTTCAGCCCAAGTTGAGGACTACCCCCATCATGTCATTTATACCTTTAATGAGACTACATTTTCTTGTGTTCTGTTATAATTTGTCACAATAAATATAATATACAGTATAATACAAACACAGTAAACAGTTTTCAGTAGGTTTGATGTTGTGTTTTGTTGTCTGGGGTGACAATGGAATACATTGTGAAAGATTGACAAAAAGTTGTCAGAGCAACCAAAACTGAATTATAGAACTAACAACAATATAGAAAACTGCAACCATTGCATGGATTAAAAAAAAAATACTTGTATACATGCAGCTAGAATCATCGTTCGTGTTGTGATTTGGATGTCTTAATTTTTATCGGTAGATGGCGCTATCACCTTTTGACAGAACGGGTTTATTGGCAAGTCGCTTCACAAGGTTTTTCGAATCTCGAAGCAACCGTGAGAGCCAGTGTACAGACTTGTTCAAATCATCGTGGTACGTTAACTGTATGATCCCCTGAAAATTAAAAAGTAGATGATTCTATCAATACAACAACTACACAAACTTACAACAAACTCGGTGCAATACACACTCATCCTCGTGCACATCAAATTTGTGACGGTGACAGTTAAGGCCACCGCACACTATGCGATTTTCCGTCGCATGCACGACTTACCGATTTGCATCTGAAATAAATCCCGGAAATAAATCCCGGAAATAAATCAGCGTGTATGAAATATAAGCTTTGTTTTTTATTTCGGATCCAAGTGCAGTCGTACGACAAAAGTCGTGTAGTGTGCGGTGGCCTTTAGACGTCAAACTGTTTTTGCGCTACGGCAAAATTTTTGTAGAAATCAAACGATTTTACTCAATTGTACATTTATTTGTTTCTCTGAATGTTGTGTATTAGCAAAAACTTCAAACTCACGACGTTTCAGAACTACCTATGAGGGTAATTATGGTAGTGGTGGTGGTGGTGCATAAGAGAGAGAACAAATGATTTAATTAGTACAAAGTCCGGCATTTCGGCAGACAATTAAAGGTCAATTGACATGACTGGAAAAACTTGAAATGCCTCAAGAAATATATGAGTTGAAGCATCTTCAAGCTGAAAGGATTTGTCTTTAATTTGTGTACTTAAGGAGAATCGAGCATGAACATACCAGTGTTTTATTTCTCTCGAAGCCCGAGAGAAATAATTCCCATAGAGAGCTGCACAACAGATTTGCCTGCTAATTGGGATATTGACAGTAGTTATCTCAGAATGAGTCAACATTTGACCACAAGATTTTCACAGCAGAATTCTTGCATAGTTTATTTGATTCTACAATAATTTCAGCCCAAGTTGAGGACTTCCAATTGCACTGCAAAAATCAGGGTGTTAAATTTTGCAAGGAGGTCTTCTGACGGAAAATGGTACAAATCGATGCGCCAAGCCAAAAAACAAACAAACAAATAGATAAACAAACAAACACCAAGTCAACAACAACGTTCCTTTTCTTGCGGTTCTATGGAGGATTTGGACAAAAGGGGTGGGGTGTGGGTGATTGAGTACACCAAACACCCCGGCAGGCCTATGCCATCACCGTATACTGATAACAATCAGCAAAATAGCTACAAGTACAATATTTTATTTGCCAAAGACCAAGCAGATGTTCGAATGCTATCCTTTCAGCGAAAGGTTACCCCGGCAACGTTAGACTTTCGAAAGGTATGTCTGACGCGTAAACGTAGTTCCCAAGATAACCTCAAGGGTATGAAAATGATACAATAATACAGACAAGCGAAGACAGGTGTAGAGGGCAAAGGGGCACAACGAAAATAAAAGGAAGAAAACAGTTTCGTGATAAAGTAAAAGTGGTTCCTCGTATGATGTTCATGATTGGTATGATAAAGGCACTTTGGAACAATATACCAATGATCATAATATTCACACACAAGCCGAATGTGTGGTCCTCTTTCAACGACACATCCACGCTCTTTCATTTTGAATGAATGAAATAACAATTCCGTTATTTACAATCCTGTTGAACACCTGTTTCAAGTTATCAAATGATTATGTGTTGGCTAGACAACGCAAAACAAAACGTATATAGTCATTCTGACGCAATGCGACTCTGAAAATGATGATGATGTTGTTGTTGTTGGTTTTAATTGGCGTTTTTCATTTTTCAAAGAATATTCACACCAAAAATGTTACTATAAGGCATTTTGCTTTAATTTTCAACTTAACTTCGCTATTTTATTATATTCACTTGTATTTTTTAAAATTTATTTTTCGCATAAATGGATTACAAAAGAGAGACAAACAATAAAAATCGCAATTTAGGCGAACACACGGACTCGCGGGAACGCGCACACCTTTCAGCGCGTAAGCCAGCGGCTGAGATCAAATGTCATCCCTGATGAGGCTTGACCCTGCGCACCGCGGGAGATTCGCTGCCTCCCCAAACAAGACGCTGCAATATGTCACATAGAAATCCGTGATTCTTTATGTTTATGATATTACTAAGATAGGACAGCGAAACACTTACGCCCAGACGATTCTCTACACGACGCCTGACGTACTTTTTCGCTCAACAGAAAAGGTGCAAATGTGATACTAACTCGTCAACATCCGGCTCGCCCACATCATCGCCATCCCTCTGGGTAGCGATTTCCATCGGCCATCTTGTAGAACACATCAACATCTTTCCGAGAACGTGCTCCCTCTCACATACAACAACGAAACTGCTTAGGATAAAGGAGTAAATCATTCCTGGTATTGGTAAGTGTATCATGTGAATCTGTCATATTTTCGCTGAATATCTATTACTTATGTCTTGGAGTATATAGCTGAGGCTACCTTAGTAAGGATGCATCACAAATTTCCCAGTGGGGGTGGGGTAGATTTTCTCAGCGAGATCATCGTCTTCCTATTGATAAACAATTTCACTGATGTAAAGGACCTAAGTGTATCATATTTTGTATCATTTTACGATAACAATTGCAAGTTTTATTTTGAAGACAGGATGTTTTTTTAATGCGAATGACATATCCTTTGTTTTTGAACATGCATTCATAATAAATGAAGGTCAATTAAATTCTACTTCTTCGATCATGTGCATCTGCTCTTCCCAGGTCGGCTAACATTGACGGCCACGTTTTTCGTTCTTGGACTATTCTGATAAATTCTCATATCTCAGCGTGCCCACTCCGGACCTTGGTATCACCCATCCACTGGGTTCTAGGTCTTGCTTGTCCTCTGTTTTCATCAATCTTTCCTTCTATATTATCCTCTGAAATCCGTGTCCTTCTTTATAACCTGTCCGAAATATTTACATTTTCTTCAATGATTGCAGTCATCAGTTGTTCGTTTGTCTTCATCCGTAAGACGTCTTTGGTTTGTGTTTTTGTCCACAACATCCGTAATAATCGTGTAATCCAATTACTTATGGCATAATTACTTGAGATAACTTTAGATTTTATGAAATGAAATCCCGTCTTTGCAAACAAACCGCTCAAACGCACTAAAAATTAAACTGACTGGGCGACTGGAATTTCTTGCATGAGAATTATGCCTTTCGGCAACGGGATTAATTTACGCCCTACGTCATACAAATACGCTGACTAAATTTTTTTTACATTGTGAATCGATTATTACAGCACTTTAAAAAACAACAGCAAAGTTTTAACATGGTTATACGATGTCGGATCTATTTCAAATTCCCGACTGAATCATAATCATGTGTCAAAGCCTCGGCGAATCATAACTGCTGGCAAAACAAACAAACAAACAAACAAAACAAACAAACAAACAAAAATGCGATTGAGTAAAGATGACATCAGTGTGGAAAAATTATGCTAACACTGTAATTTTCAGTATCGGGCAAGACGTGATTTACATCAACTCAGCTGCAGCGCATAAATTGTCCGTACCGACTGATTTATTGAGAAACGTTGTCACCCACGTTCAGTTCAACGCAGGTTCAAATTGTAGGGGATAAACACAGCGATGCGTTGTATAAATGTGGTTTACGTGCCATACACTGGCATCGTAAAACTTGTTCACCAAGAGAGAAAAAATATAGATAAACATTGCAATAAAACATCGCGCAAACGTGTCTCTTTGTCTTAACATCACACATCACACATCATACATTATGTCTGATATATTTTCTGCCTTCTTGTATAGATATGATAAACCCCAAACAAGATAGCCCCATCGTTGGTGATTATACTACCGATCCACAATAATTCGGTACGCCGTGTGTTAAAATAAATTTGGCAGGAATAATTCCTAAAAAGGTTACTTTTGTTCCGGATCTTCTTTGTTAATGACCTGTCAATTTAGTTCTTTGAAAAATTCCTTCTTCTTCTTTTTTTTTCTTCTTCTTCTTCTTCTCCTCCTCCTCCTCCCCGTCTTCCTCTTTGTTTCGATCATCGTCATCCTCGTCGTCGTCGTCGTCGTCGTCGTCCTCCTCCTCCTCCTCCTCCTCACCATCTTCTTCTTCTTCCTCTCCTTCTCCTCCGACGATCATCATGATCATCATGATCATCATGATCGTCATCTTCTTCTTTTTCTTCGTCGTCATCTTCGTCATTTTGTTCCTCTTGTTCTCCTTCCTCTAGTTCGATCATCTTCATCTTTTTCATTTCGGTTTTCTTCTTCTTCTTCCTTTACCTGTCGTTCTTTCTCTAACTACCTGGGATCCCAGTGTAGTAAAAGCACTTTCAACATGAAATATCAGTAATTAAAGAGTGGTAAAGTAATAGAAAGTTATGTAAACGTTGAAATTAGAAAGG
>JZLH01S0288436.1:10458-22981 GCA_001188425.1 Eucidaris tribuloides
AAAAAAAATATCATTGTTGGCGTATTAGGGTGATGGTTGTTGAAATGACCTAGCAACTCCAGATGAACAAATGGACACAATATTATGTCGTAGGCGTAATACTTGTTCACATATTCATAGACAATAGTGTTCTCATCGTTCTGTTGTAGAGAATTTTATGAAAATGAACCAGTCACAATAAATTACTCTGAGTGCAAAACTGGTTTTATAATAATATGCATTGAAACTTCATTGATGTGGAAAATTAGAATCAAGCCCATGCATAATAACGCATGAAGTGCTGGCCTTTATCAGACATCATACCCTGTGATGTCACACATTACAACTCACAACAAAGTCTCTGAATGGTATTCGTACGTTGGTGGTTGATATGCATGTTAATTGATGCCCAGACGGTATTAGAATCCACCACGAATCCATGATGTAGATATCTGTATACCCTGCGTTACCAAGATCATTCTCTCACTTTTAGCTCTCATTGTTTCGAAATATGTGAGTATCTTGACCTTAATTATTGAAATGAAATTACAATTTTAGCTAAGGAAAGGACATGGTGATTGTTTGTTATTGGTAGTAGACTTGGGTTAACGTTTGCGACAGAAAAAACGCCCAGGCCGTGAATATTGTAAGAGGCTGTAGTATTTGTAATGTAGTTCAATTGGTAGCATCTTGTTCTGTTCTGACATACAGTTTCTCGTATTAACGTGCTAATTGATCCCTAAACCGATGGATTTTGTTGTCTGTTTTGTTGTTCTTCAGGTATTTTTTTATACTAATTTCACATTTTCCAGCCTTGTGTACCCTACACAATTCCAAACGAAGAGCGAGGACTAAGGGCATTTTGTCATCAACAAGGGGGCATGAACTCGATTGGGTTGAAGTGTTTGTATGCATTCCAGGAATAGGGATGGTGTCGAGTACGAAAATATTAGCTCTCATTACTTAAAGGCAAAGTTCATCCTGACGTCAAGTAAGTTGGTTTTAATAAAAACAGACAAATGAGAGAAACATATCAATGAAAGTTTGGCGAAACTCCACTAAAGAATAAGAGAGTTATGGATTTTCAAAGTTTTAATTTTGTGACGTCACATGCGAGCAGCTTCCCATATATCATATAATATAAATTCCATATTTTGTCATTTTTTAATGGTTGCTGATAATTGAATGGGGTTTTTCATAGAAGCCTGTATGAAATAATGTTTCTGATAATATATTGAATGCACAGGTTAAATCATTTCCAAATTTTCGAGAAAACGGCACTTTAAATATGGAATATATATTACATGACATAGTTATGGGGAGTTGCTCGCATGTGACGTCACAAATGTCAAAGTTTAAAATTCCATAACTCTGTTATTCTTTGATGTATTTTCGTCAAACCGTCATTAATATTTCTCTCTCGTTTTTCTTCTTTTATTAAAACCAACTTGATGTCAGGGTGAACTTTGCCTTTAAAGTGAAATGATAGTGATCCAGAGTCACAACCCCATGTCACAACACCATTTGAGGGTATAACATGTGATAGCATACCCTCAATCCCGCTACAGGGAAAAGCGGAACTCTTGAAAATGCTAAAATATGTTGTCTGGTGGTGTACTTTCTGGCCGAAAGTGAATTATACACACAACAACAACAACAACAACAAAAACTAACTACCCCCTTTTTCAAACTGCCATATTTTTTTTAACAAAATAAGTTTCAGCAAAATAATTTGACAGGATCATTTCTACACTCATTGACTAACTTCTGTGTAAAAGTAAGATTAATCCATCGAGCCATGCATGAGTGAGCATGCATTAAAGGCAAAATGTCACTTTTCAAAAGTCACAGGAGCCATCTCTTATGCCAAAATAATGGTAAATGGTATTTTTGACTGTATTTATAAAGTGTGCTCACTCAACCATGACAGGGCTACAACCTCTCATGTTCGTATAACATGTAAAGATACATTTTGCTGAAAAATATTGGATCTCAATTTTTTCAAATAACTTATTGAATTTTACAATTGAGGAAGGATGGCAATTTGTAAAATGAGCTCACTGAAGCGTAAAATATGCCAAAAGTGCCAAAAGAGGTGTAGGGGATAAATGATAAATGATTATAAATAGCGCTTAAAATCATTCAACAGAAACAGAATTTATCAAAATCCTGCATTACAAATCCCTCAAAATTACCCTTGTGACTTTTGAAAAGTTACATTCTAACCTTTAATATGTGCTTACTCATGCATGACTTGACGGATCAATAACATTTTTACACCGAAATTAGTCAATTAGTGCAGAAACACCCTTGCCAAATTATTTGGCTCAAAATCTAAAAAAGTTATGGTATTTTGAAAAAGGGGGTAGTTACCTGTTTGTTGTGTTTATTAAGAATGTGTCATTATTTTCCAATTCCTGCTGATACAATTTGAACGCGTCCAGTCTACACGTAGGTTACCTATATACATCTATCCTGGTATGTTGCATTTTGGTTTATTTTGTATTTCTTCTTGTTACTGTTTTTAATTTAGTTTTGCTTCTTTTTACCCAATTAAATGCAAAGTTTCGTAAGTTTTGTTGAAATGATCATTACTATCGGTGTCATGGAGAACACAATCATTTTAAGTTTTAAGGCGTTTTCAGTAATGTTAAACATAGTGGAATATAGTGAAGTTTTTAAAGTGTTTCCAAGCAGTTAGTGATATACATTAACACGACGCTCTCATGATCTCTTGACGAATTGTCCCATTCCATTGATACGCGGTACAAGCGCGTGTTATTGAGTCTTTCGACATTTTATCATTTTAATACCATTTTGCTTGCTTGTACAAATCTGTGACTACTTCCGAAACAAAGCAAACGTGTAATTCAAGTCCAATGAAGCATTTTACAATACGACACGTTCTCTTTGTAATTGGTACTAGGCAGTGATATGATTACAAGTTTACTTATTATTTTATTCATGCGTCTGATTGACATATTTATTGCGATAAGTATTTTTTTTACAGATGTAATTTGTATGTAAATGTGTGTATGTGTGTGTTCATGTGTGTGTGTGTGTGTGTGTGTGTGTGTGTGTGTGTGTGTGTAGTGTGTGTGTGTGTGTGTGCCTACTCTTTTTCTGCTTTGCTTCAGTTGAACTATTGTAAGGGTTATTAATAATAGCATGATTTTTCTCTGGCACAGGGTCATGGACGGTGCTGCATATTGGTTCTTTTCTTTATTTGAAACCCTAAGATATTTTGATCATTATTACTCCAGACAGTCATACAATGATAACGAAGTCACTTGTTCATCTGTGCCCAGGGATTTTACATACCAGAGCAAAAGTTAACAATGCACGTTTGAACTTAATTGAGGTCATATAATATGTACAGCTGATAAACTACGTAATGCTGCCAATACTAAACACATAATATTGCAGACAATATTGATATCAACACGGTAGTGAAATTTAATTATAGATCAGATAATGATTCATTTCTGATGATTATGCTCAGTTATTAATTGTAACTTGCCTGTGCAATGCGGTAAGGATCTTCAACATACGAACTATGATGAGGTTTCTTTGGATGTATATCAATCAATCAGTCAATCAACCAATCTATCTATCTATCTATCTATCTATCTATCTAATTATCTATCAATCAATCAATCAATCTATTTTGACTAATTAATCAATCGATCAACCCCGCAATGAACAAACGAATGAATGAATGAATGAATGAATGAATGAATCAATCAATCTATTTATCTATTTATCTATCTATCTATCTATCTATCTATCTATCTATCTATCTATCTATATGTCTATCTATCTATCAATCTATCAATCAATCAATCAATCTATCTATCTGTCTATCTATCTATCTATCTATCTATCTATCTATCTATCTATCTATCTATCTATCAATGCATCAATCTATCTGCCTATTTAGCCATCTTTCCATCTATCTAGCTATGTATTTCCACCCACGTCGATATGATATCATATGGTATAATGATATATCTATCTGGCTATCAAGACCAATATCATGTGTATATGTGTGTATGTGTGTATGTGCATGGGTGTGTTACAGGAGAAACACATGAGATTAACGAAAGAAAATGTGTCTTCCAAAGAAAACTTCATAGTCGGCCTATGTATATCCATCTGACTTGTATACATGTAAATGTTACCTATATTGAGAAAAACGCGGCACAGTGCATTTTGATATTCTCATAATAATGTATGATGATAAAAGGGAACAGATGGCGGCAGGGTGAAAAGTGCATTCAGATGAACGCGAAGTTTAAAAGTTCAACACGGGCCGTTTGGTATGTCTGTGGAAGCAGGGATACGAAATAGGTCCAAGAATAAATGCCACAACTGTACAAAAAGTATTTGGTGCTAGTTCAATGGTCCGTTACCAACAACGCACAATACGGTAGAGTGACAGATACTTACAGAAATATACTCATGCCCTTTGTCAAGTTACTGTTGTGTGCTTCCGTTTGTAAAACCATGCATGCAAAGTGACGTTTTTCTTCCGTTTTAATGAATGTGTCTACCAAAAAGAACGTAGTTTTGTTTTCATTGTTGATTGTTCACTCATCATTGTCACATACGGAATTAAACTGCTCTAGTTGTCGACTGAGCTAACAATCATGTAAGTATGGATATTTTGTTACGATTATCTTTCATGATTCCATAGTGTCAAAATGTATTTGTTAATTTATTATACTCTTATCACAACTGATTCCATAGTGACTGAGCAAGATTATCAATGTAATTGTAATGGATTACCCCTTAAACATAGCTGACAGTGACGGATCTAGCTTTTTGGTAGCGCGCCGAAAATTTGAAAATTGTTTGTGTTTGCGCGCGAAGCGCTCCGACAATTTCGTATGTTTGATAGTATTTCTATGTTAAGTTTAATGGTTTTGTTGTGTTTTGCACAAAACATATTTTGCAATACGTGTTGGTTTTTCTGACATCTACTAACACAAAAACACCATAACAATTTTCACTTGGCAGCCCAAGGGGGGGGGGGGTAAAGCCCCTAACCCTCAAGTGGATCCGCTACTGGTTGACCAGAAGCAGCAATAACAATTTGATGACATTTTTTGTTACACGACATGGTAAAGTTAACACTGTACTAAAGAAATTCTAGCAAATCATTTCATTAAAAGGACTATTTGTTTCGCGCATTAAGTTTTTGGACTCTGCATGAAAAAGGCATTTGAAGTCTGAAAGGGTGTCTGCACAAACTTTTACAAATAGTGCCGAAATTTCACATTTAGTATAAGCAATGTACTCGGATCATTTTATGTCAAGGTCACTCAATGTCATGATAAATAAACAAAAAAAATACAAAAGTAAGTAGGTAAATGAATAACTAAACAGATGAACCAATCAATCAATCAATCAATCAAGCAACCAATCAATCAATCAATCAATCAATCAATCAATCAATCAATCAATCAATCAATCAATCAATCAATCAATCAATCAATCAATCAATCAATCAATCATTTTTTTGAAGAAATAAGGGCTCGGGAATAGACGTCTCAACTTGTAATTCCAGGCTTTATTCAAGCTTTCAGCTTTAAAGCCGAAGTTTAGTTTTGGGAATTTTTTGTAATTTGAAAGCTTTATGCCCAAAACTCATAACCCTGCAATAATAGATTCTGAATATCTGTAGTTTTTTTTTAAATTAGTTAATGAAAAATCTCGGGGGGGGGACCCCGGAGATTTTCGACTATAGTTTATATTATAGCATCCAGAGGGTTAAAAGGGCTTTAAGGTTACATGTGTTATACCTCATATGAGAGAGCAGATTCTGCTCTTTCAGATGAGGTATAGCTCATATAACCTGTTTAACCCTTTGGATGCTATAATGTAAAATATAGCCGAAAATCTCGGGGTCCCCGAGATTTTTCAATAATTAATTAAAAAAAACTAAATACAAAAAGAAGGCTATATGAGTTATACCCCATCTGAAAGAGCAGAGTCTGCTCTTGTTGATGAGGTATAACCCATATACCCTCAACGCCTTATTAACCCTTTGGATGCTATAATGTAAAACATAGCCAAAAATCTCGGGGATCCCCCCGAGATTTTTCATTAATTAATTCTAAAAAAAAACTAAAGACATGCAGAGTCTATTATTGCAGGGTTATGACTTCGGGGCATAAAGCTTTCAAATAACAAAAAATCCTCAAAACTAAACTTGGGCTTTAAGCCTTCATCAGGAGACTGTAGCAACATAAAACACAAGCATGCATATACTAATGGAAAGGTTCATGCATAAGAAGAACATAAGAACATGCAAATCAGTGAGTTGGAAAACACACAAGCTAAACAAAAACAACGGTTTTGTTTGTTATAATGAATCTTTGTTGAATATATTTTGTACTTGTATAGTATATTTGTAAATATTGTAAAGTGAGAACGCACCCAATTTCCAAATTATTAGAAAATGAAGATGAACTTATGAACTATATGAGTTTGTTGAGTAATCATTTGTTAAAAACATTCACATATCGAAGTCTGTTAATGCAAACATCACCCATATTTGAATTCGTATATGTCTCATTTTTGTCTCACGGTTTAGACCCTTGTCATTCAAACATATAAGAGGTCACAAAAGGTCACATACCATAAATCTTGGGAACGGCAGGGGTCATTTAGCTTTCAAAACATTAGGGACTCGGCTCAATTATGATCGCTCAAATCCCCAATAACTTGACCTATATCACATTTAAAGGGTGTGGTATTGCTGTTCTGTATACGTAAGCATAGTGGTGACCGGTGCAAGATGTTCAGAAAAAAAATGTGTCAGCGATAAAAAATAATGTGTTTGTTCTTCTTGCATGAAATAACGCTCTGATTTAAACACCCCCTCCCCCACACATATCCTGGCAAGGGTGTAGGCTGGGGGGGGGGGGTGCACTGGGTGCACGTGCACCCCCCGCAGAGCCAAAGGTGTTCCGCCCCTGGCAAGCAAAAAAAAAAAACTCACCACCTTTTCTGCTTTCAACGCCTGATTTTCTCAATTTTAGTTCCACCTCCCTAAGATGTGCACCTCCCCACACCAAGTTAGTTCCTTTATAGTATCTATGGTTCCACCTCCCCATGATGTGCACCTCCCCATGCCCAAACCAGCCTACGCACCTGCCTGGCATAATGCAAAATGGATCTGCATGTAAAACGACTGATATAAACTGTGGTAACTGTGAACTACCTATATTGAAAAGAGAAAAATGGCGCCGAGTAGTACGCAATGCCTAGACAGAAGCAGCCTTTCCAACACAAAGAAAGATGAAAAAATGAAAGTTCCTAAAGAAAGAACCATTCAAGAAGTCACACATGATCAATTGGATTTGCTCACCATCCCGAGATGGTCTTTATAATCATCAAAGGAAGTGTCTTCAATAATATTATTGATTATCACTCTTACTATAGTTGTATTATATGGGCCTACATGTGAAATGACCCCATTAATAATTCCTTCCACTTTCTTTCTACAAGCGTGATAAGTGATAGACTGCAGCAGAAGAATTCCATCTTCAATCTTAATTAGTTAATTAATTTAGTGACATATTCATGACAAACATAATGGTACATTGAATCTCCAAAATTCATTTATTTATATGCAACAATGATTAGAACATTAATGTATAAGGCAAATCTCACACCTGAAATATTAATGAAGTCCAGTGATTTTTGTCTTTCGTTTAATACCCTACCCCAACCGCCGCACTCACTTCCAGAACTTTATGAATAATTGTAAGTCTTAACAGAATAAGTCTTAACAGCAGCTACACCTGACTACGTGACTCCAGCTTCTTGGTGAGATTATTTCCCGAAAAAATAAATCGAATTCTTGTCGCACGCTGTTGTGCCCCACCACAGTCTTTCCAAGGAAAAGATTCTGGCCAGTTGTATGTTGATGTTTGTAAATCTGTTCAAGTGGGGGATTGAGGTGAAGGATGTTTGACCTTTATTCAGTCAACTTTTTCTGTACGGTCAAAAGGTTAATCGTGCGAGGTTACTTTCAATTTATTCATGTGTTAGGCCCTCCGAACATTATCTTTGTACATGATGGTGGTCTCTGCTTTCTTCACTCTACCTTTTTTTTGAAAAACTACTACATATATGTTTGACTGTATGAGTGTAAAATACTCTCCACTTATAATTTGTAATACTGATTTGAGGAATGCCAAAATAATGCTGACACGTTATTTGCAAGAGAAATAACATTCCTAATATAGTACACACACTAAACAACTTTTTTGTGTACATTTTTAAATTCTAGGTAATTAGTGATCATCAGATTCCTAAGACATGTCCTTCATCAATAGTCTAAGGACACGAGTGATCTTTTGCTGTACTACGGGGAGGGTGCAAATGAGATTTCCTGCCTTTAAGAGTGTAAAAACCGACGAATTTATTTTATTGGTATAGATTTAGATTTCAGCCTGATTCAGTATCATTTCTTTTATGATATTGTGGATATATACTATTTATCATAATCATAATACTAATTATCATAAACATTGTGTAATTATTGGGTATTGTACTATTAGTTTATGAGGACAATTATTATGCGCATGCGTGGACCGCATTATTGTCTTTCGTAAGCCAGCGTTATTGATAGGAATGTTGGAGATAGAGTAATGATAATCAAAGTAACTTTATCGTTGTTCTGTTATGATTATCAAAATGACCTTATCGATAGTAAATTACTTTCCTTCTAACCCTTATACAAATCAACCATGGTTTTACCATGGTAATACCATGGTTTTTACCTCGTTAAAACTATGGTTTATTTTTATTAGGGAATTACTGTTATGATAATAAAAGTGACTTATTGATGGTAAATTACTGTCGTTATGTTATGATGATCAAATTAACACACCGATTGTAAATTATCGTCGTTTTTGCAATTATTGTGACCGCTATGTTATGGTAAAAAAAATAATTTATCTATCGTAAATTACTGTCGTTCTGTTGCGTTGTTTCTGTCACCACAATGTCCACTTTCTAGCTTACATGTTCTGTTTTGTCGTAAACATGTCGTTGGGTGATTAAAGCATAATGTAGTAAAATAGTATGCACGAAATTTGAATAAATAATGACATCATTCGAATCGGCTATAATTATGGCGAATCCGACTGATATTTACCAGATATATGCACAAGTCGTGCACAAGTCGTAGCTGAGATGAAACACACCCAAATCAAAACAATTTAACAATTTGATAAACTTTTAACCCTCATGAGACAGTCACGTTCCGTAAAAGAGTTTAAGAACAGGTTAAAAACGCATTTGTTTATTGGAATTTTACCTGAATTGTGTAGTAGTAGTAGAAGAAGTAGTAGTAGTAGTAGTAGTAGTAGAAGTAGTAGTAGTAGTAATAATAATAGTAATAATAATAATAGTAATAATAATAATAATATTAATAATAATAATAACAATAATAATAATGAATTGATATGTATTTACAATATCATCATTATCATTATTTTACTATCATTACTACTACTTTTATTACGTTATTGTTGCTCTTATTATTTTATCATTATTGTAATTAATTAGTAACGTCATTATGATGATGATTTTTATTATTAGTATCATCGTTATTATTATTTTATTACAATCATTATTATTATCATTATTACTATTATTATTATTAATATTATTACTATTATTACTACTACTTCTACTACTACTACTACTACTACTACTACTACTACTACTACTACTACTACTGCTACTACTACCACTACTGCTACTACTACTACTTCTACTACTACTACTACTGCTACTGCTACTACTACTTCTACTACTACTACTACTACTACTACTACTACACAATTCAGTTAAAATTCCAATAAACAAATGCGTTTTTAATCTGTTCTTAAACTCTTTTACGGAACGTGACTGTCTCACAAACAATAAAAGATTATTCCATAATTTGGGGGCAGCATACAAAAATGAATCGCACCATATTATTCAACATCAAACAGTTTTCAGTGGTTCTCATCAAATGAATATCTCCATTTCGTAGTTGTTCAGTGCTCGGAATTGATTTACCAATAATTGTTTTTCCAAACAGTTTTCCAAATACCATAAAATATGTATTATTAAATTTCAAAGCAATCTGACAGAGGGTATGACGGTGATCATTATATTTTTTATCGAGTTTTTTTTCCAATTTCAATTTGTACATCGTAAAAGAGAATATCGTCACGAATTTGTAATAATATCGATTTATGTAACGTGTACTCCATTCAGAGTTATTGTCGACCTTTGACCCCGTGATGTTCTCGAGACAACCGGGCTAATTGTGTCCCGTGACATGTTCTGTTAACATTTGACATGACCCGTATCTTATGGCGCTCGAGTAAGAAAAACTTGTTAAAGGTAAATTGGTATCACCGTGTGGGCGTCTCTGGTATCATGTAAAGTTCACTCATAAATAATAGGCACGTCATAATTTTGTCTCCATAAATCATGTTGTTTATAATGTGCAGTGTAGATATAAATTTGAAATGGAATTTGAATATCGTGGAATAATGAATAGTTCACTGGAAAACAGGGCCCTCTTGGAGAGTAGTGTTTGTCACAAAAGAGGTTACCCAGGTTAAATGATTATCATTAAATAATAATAATAATAAGCGATAATAATAATAATGATGATGATGATGCATGATAATAATAATAATAAATAATAATAATTAATATAATGATGATAATGTAATAATAATAATAATAAAATAAATTGATATGTATTTATAATATCATCATTATCATATTTTACTATCATGTTATACTACTTTATACGTTATTATTGGCTTTTATCTATATTTATCATTATTATAATGCCGATTAGTAACGTCAGTTATGATAATGGATTTCTACTATGGGTATCATCGTTTTTATTATTTCTGTTATTATTACAATTTATTATCATTATTATTATTAATATTATTATTATCATTATTATTATTATTATTTTATTATTACTTATTATGTATTATATTATTACTATTATTACTCGACTTTACTACTATCTGACTACTACTACTACTACTACTACTACAATACTACTCTACTACTACTACTAGCTACTCTTATATTGTTGTTCGTTCTTGTTCTACTTCTCGCCTCTCTTCGTCTTTTCTTCTCTTTCTGTTGCTTCCTATCTTCCTCCTGTTCTTTCTTTCTTTTTCTCTTGTTCTTGTTCTTCTTCTTTCTGTACCTTTCTGGTTCTTGTTCTTCTTGTCTTCTTCTTCTTCTCCTCCTGCCTTTTCCTCCTCCTCCTCTCTCCTCCTTCCCCGCCTCCTCTCCTGGCTCCTCTCCTCCTCCTCCTGCCTAACAATTTAGTGCTTATTAAAGCAATCACAACCATATGAATTATCATTACGGAATACTCGATTGCTGGACGCGCAAAAATTTAGTGTAGTTTTCAAATACAATGTGTATTTAAAAAAATAAGAAAGGCTGGCATTAAAGCTCGTCAGAAAAGTCGACAGAATAAACCTGTCATATGTTAACATCTCTCTGATACAAGAATTTGAGCATACCTTTCAAAAGCGCTATTTTCATTTCCTATTCTTTTTACATGAAGAGTACTTTCTTATTGGAACTCTTCCCTTGCGTCATGTTCAAAACTATGTCCCACTTTCGTCAGCGTGACGTGTTTTGAGGCCAATTATCCGCTCAGTCGTTCAATATCAGTTGGATATCGACCACCACCCACATGTCAAATTCCAACGCTACTCAATGTGAAGGTCACCCTTCCATGCGGAGCTGCTAAATCTCAATGATCCTATTTAACAGCTACCACGAAACATCGTGACATAATTTGCGTGGGGTGGCTGATTTGAAAAGTTCAGGGGAGTTCAACTATACTCGTACACTTCTTCTTCTTCTTCTTCTTCTTCTTCTTATTCTTCTTCTTCTTCTTCTTCTTCTTCTCCTCCTCCTTCTTCTTTTTTCAAAGGATATTCACATTTTTCTTAATCTTAACAAACTATTTTCTCACGCCTTTCAATCAGTTAAATCAGTTAAAAACACTTTTACCTTTTTTCACAAAGAGAAAAACATCCTTTGTCATAATTTACCAAGAATCTTTGGTGACTGTCAAGGGATATGTGTTATTTAGTTTCTATTGTTTGTTGCTGTTTTGCTGCACCTCATAAAATCTGTAAATCGAATAGCCACGCAAGGTTTTATATTCGTGTTGTTATCATTTTTCTTTTATCATTTACTCACTCGTTCGTTTGTATTTGTTTTATTTTATTTGTTGATAACAAATTTGTATAAATATATATCGCATGTATGTATTTATCAGTATTAGTATTTTTTTGTTTAATTGTGTGGGGATTTGATTTTTTTGGGGTCTCAAGTTAGTCTTTTCTGCAGCTAAATGTTCCCTGGAAATGGTTGAGTATGTATTTTCTTACTGCCATTTATTAGTCCTGTGCATAGAATCATCGAATATAATTAACTCCCTAGTGAAAAGCCAGTGACGATACTTGAACCTTTCTTC
>JZLH01S0288487.1:0-14973 GCA_001188425.1 Eucidaris tribuloides
AGCAAGCAAGTGGAAACTTCAAACAAGACGTGGGGAACAAGTCTGTATTACTCCAAAGAATTCGTCCCATTCATATCAAAGCAAACAGCATTAGTATTTTATGCAAGAGCCTAATACAAAGTAATATTATGACTTATGTGATGTAATCTGGGAACTGGGAAAAGGGAATTAATGATCATCTACAAAAACTTCCAAAAGAGCTCTTCGTTGTGTGTTAGATGTGGATTGGATGTATCCTTCCGAGCTATTATATACAAAATTAAATTCAGCAGACTTGAACAGAGCGAAGAAGGGGGGCGGCACATTTGCATGTAATGTATAAAAATCGCACATAATGTTACCAGACAGTAACATGCTTTATGCAATTTACATTCAGTCACAGCATATTCTTTTAAGACGTTCTTATACTAAAATCACATATGCCGACCTGTTAAAACTAATTTAAAAAAGAGAAGTTGCCTGTAACAGAGGAGTGAAAAAATGGAAGATGAATTACCCAATGACGTAAAAGCTTGCAGCTTTAACAAATTTAAATTAAACATTAAGAATGCAATCAGTGTACCGTTCTTCTGGCTTCTTTTCAATTAATACTTGTTAGCTTATATCATATGCGATCCGTAATTTATTGTCACATGGGTTTCAACTATTATGTTATTTTCATTTTCATTTTCATTTGTTGTAATTGGTTAATCGCACCTATATTTCTGGTATGTCTGTTATCTAAAGTAATGTTACTTTATTCGTTAAGTTATTGTGTAATTTATATGTTTAATTTATGTGTATTTTTTATTTTATCATGTAAAGTTTTGTATGTATTTTTTTTTATGTAGGCACGGACTTGCTGAAGAACAGCTGCTAGCTGAAGCAAGTGTTGCCGTGTGTAAATGAAATGAAATAAATAAATAAATAAATAAATTCAAAAAAATTCCATTTCAAATTTTAAAAAAAGGTTAACACCATGATTCCTAAATACACTATGTGTTTTCAAGGCTTTAAAAACGAGAATTTAATGATTAAACTAATGCAAAGTATCAATCAACCACGTAACACTCAAACTATTAAAGCTATTAAAATGAATTTTGAAAACGAAACATTACAGTAATTGCCCAGTAACCTAGAATATTACATAAGAGTGATCAAACATCGATAATACTTATACTCTTTGATGGAAGAAAAATTGTTACTTTATACACTTCATTAATAAAAAGTGCACAAACTGTTTAGGGATACGCCTGCAAACTAGTGCAAAGGAAAAAGAAAATCGTAAATGAAGTTTTTAAATCTAATCATTATGTATGAAATATAAGGTAATTTTATCAGTAAACTACAGTTGAAAATAGCACACAAGACTTTTGTTTAAAAAGGGGGAAAGAAAACATGTCATACATGTACATGTATCCATGTTTGAAGCAAATAATTTTAAAAATACACTACACTACATTATACCACAAATATACTAATACAGCATTAATTTTTTTAACATGTATGAGACATGCATAAAAGATATCAGTACCGGTAATTATTGCAATACAAAAAAAATCTGAGCTACATGATTCACCATGCTACCAGTGTCTCTGATACTGTCTAAAAATGAAGCCCTGAAAAAATTACAGCTTAAAACGATCATTAAGTGCTTTGAAAAAGTGAAAAATCATTGAGAGACCATTCCAGTTTTTCCCCATAGACTGCTGTGTTGCAGAATTTCCTATCGGCTGATAATTTATTAATGTGCCATTTGTTTCTGCACATATTTTACTAGTGACAGCATAATAGTACAAACTTTTGTGTTCTAGGGTGTTTATTTGTCCATTGAAACACTGTCAGATATGTCAGACAGCAAAGTTTGACAATTTTTTAAGTGGGTCTTCCACAGTATTATATAGCGTCTTTAAGGCAGTGTCAACAAGACCGGACAATATTGTAACTTGTTTGTCCTCCAATACACACATTCCCTAGATACATATTCACACATATTCACACATATTTCACATTTGATAAAAATATATCATTGTTTTGTCAGGTTTTAAGTACAAATGATAAAATGAGTTGAATTTGGACACTTGCGACCAGGAAAACTACCGTGTCATAATGAAATGCTGTTGCATAGATCTGTGTTCTGACGACAGTGCTCTGTATTACATTAATATGTATACATGTAGATGAGATGAAATTTCAGTTCAGCCTATCTCACAGTTTTAAAGTGTTATACTGTATATTTAACCCTAATAACAATGGTGAGGGAGGGGGCATAGTGGCTTTCCATCGAAATTTTACACTAATTCTGTGACAGGTATATTGCTCCACAAGTTTGTGACTTCTAGTGAAAAAAAAAATACCGGCAAAATTGATTTCTTTGTAATCGGTTGGTGGAAGCATTTATTTTTTTTCCAGCCAAATTTGCCCTGATGAATTTTGCCCCCACCCCCACCACACCAAGAATTTTGTACCCTGGCGCTGACCCTGATACCATTACAATGTCAAGCGGCTTTTCGTAAATATAATCTTCAGAAATACGCCTCATTTTTGTGATTTGTAAACAAATTTAATGGATATTAATTTTATCTTCCTTCATGGAATTCATGAAACACTGGTTATATTTCATTCTTGTCACTAATCAAAATGATTTTGAGCTAATTACAATTTGTGGCCTAGATGTTTAATTCTATTAACTGAAAAAACGAAAAAAAATGCAAATATACGAAGAGACAAAAACGATTTTCAACTCTTTCCAATCGAAATTATATTAATTAAAAGATAACTGCACAAAATTATCTAATATGAAGCTGAAGTAGTTAATGACAAAAAAAAAAGATTTTGAAAATCAATTTCCATAATGAACTTGAAGGTTGTATAAAATCCTCAGGACCTTTCCAAGTAATGCTTTGTTGCTATCAAGACCAGCAAATTGACATTGGTAAACTGAGAGGGTAATTTCACCATTCTGCGGTAATCGCGAGGCAAACACGAAAAGGAGGTACAGGTGGCAGCACACCCCATGGAGACACAAGAACAGCTAGCAATGACTTCCCCATCAAATGACATGTAGATTGTTGGAATCCAAGCATTTGCGTCGAGCATTATCAACAAGGAATCAGCACTACAGGCTCCTGAAAGACAAAATCAGAAAACAGACAGCCCAGTCACAAAACATTGTCAAGTTACATGTAAGACTATTGAATTAATAAACAGCAAAAAACAGAACAAACAAGAAATTTGCTGTGCCACAGGACACGGATGCCCCCACTTTATGCGATCAGTAAGCATTTCTTATTGAGTTATAATGTAGAGACTAATTTGCATGAGCTGTGACCTTTGACCTGCATACTCGAAATTCAAACTTGACCTGTATTTTAGTATGCTCCACATGTACCTACACACCATTTTTTTAAAATAAAATCCATCAAATATTTTTTTAAAGTTACTGTGCAGAAATAAATTAGGGGGATGGACGGAGGGTAAACAGGTGCAACGCTTAATATCCCCTCGAAAAATTTGTTTGCGGGGGCATATATAAAACTTTGATATCCTCTCATCTTGCAATTTACATGTAGCTTCTTTCAGTTTGTTTAACAAGACTTGGTCATGCAGTATGACTGTATGAGGATGATAAATTATACAATTACACAATTATTTATTGTGCAAGAACATATTGCTGTAGTGTATACATGTAGTACAAATCGATGCAGAAAACAAAACAAAAAGTCATCACATCCACAAGAATACTCATCTTTGATACAATGTTGTGCCATGGGGTCTCAGTATTTTATGGCGGAAAATCTGGGGGGGGGGGTCGGTCCAAAATCACCCCCCCCCCCCATTTTCAGTATTTGAACCCCACCCTCATGGCACCGCCCTTGCAATTATTAAGATTTTATCCTGACATTTCTATTGCAAATTAGATTTTAACTTTATAAGGTACATATTTATTACAAACCTTGTGTTTTCTTCTCCGAGGTTAATAACAATCAATGTTGTACTGGATTAGATGATATTTGAGCACTTTTACACCAGGGCCATGATCTCATCTGCCGCATCAGCGGGAACATTATTGCACAGGGAAGCATGGACGTCTTGTTTTCCCCCCGTATGCAGCCTGGAGTTTTTCCCAAACCTTGAAGGACATGCATAAAAAGAAGAAAAATAAACAAGAAAATAACTGGACAGATTCTGTAGTGAATCAATAACAATTATGGGGTTAAAATGTAACTTACATGCATTTCGTTTAATCGGTTTGATCTTATTTTATCCCTTCCACCTGGTGTTATCGGCCGCATTCGATCATCAGCAAATTAATCTAACAGAGATCAATTTGTACCCCCAATTTAGGATTACTCTCTAATGTATAATGTTAGCATGAGTGTATTTCATGAACAAAACAATCCTTTTCCCCTCAGTCATATTTGGAGCTACTTGCATTGTATTTTCACAAAAGGTGTCCCATTCTCAAAATGATACAAAAAGTATACAGTCAGTTGGGCAGCCGCGTCTAAGGCCTTGCCCTCCCTCCAGTTGGGAAGTTGTCTTCTCCTCCTCCTCCTCCTCCTCCTTCTTCTTCTTCTCATTATTATCTTTATCGTCATCGTGTCACCTTTATTATTTTTAATGGATACTGGTGTAAATCTTGGGGGGATGCGGGATCCCCCATTCTTCACGATACTCCTCGACGTCCCTTCTCAGGAACCACACGAGGGAGGAGGAATAAAATAACGTACTGATATTAAATGGTGGTATGTCCTACCTGTGTTTCATCAATACGAAATTCTTCCAGAAGTTCCATGACAAAATGACAAAATGCTGGCCAATGAAAATATTCATTTCGTCTCCCCTTAATCGCTCCATTTTCTCCTTTATAAATGCTATACTGGACTTCTTCAGGATGCAACTGTTTAAATCTGGCATGTGTTGATCCTTGCTGGCGGCACCTTCACAGCATTTTTACCGGGTTGAGTTTCCTATTAGATACAAGTATATTGCGAATAACTAATGATACTGATAATGTTTTAATACATTATTTATGAGAATTAGCTGCAATATCACAAAGTTATCATACTGGTAGGCCTAATTTATGCTGGATTCTACGTTTAAAATGCAAGATTGAATTTTAACATTATAATTCTACAGTAGTAGTAATTACTACAATGGGATGCATGTCGAGTGGGCCCCCTGATTCGTTTTCTGTGTGTGTACTCTTTGTACACACGAATCTACATTGTAAAGAAATTTGGGTCTCAGATCAAACCAAAAATTTACCAGCATTCAACAGACCACATCAAAGGGGATAAATCTATCAGTCTAATTCATCATACCTACAATAATACTGCTCTACGCCGAGCTCTCAATAGAATCTAACAGTAATAAAAGTCTTTTACAATGCCAGCCTTAAGCCTGATCACTACGGTCAGACACCGTCACCGTATACAGACCTCGCACATGCCTCCTTGGTCTTGTCAGCCATACAATAACCGTATCGAGTCTACACAGCTAGTACACACTCGCTCAAGCCAAACAAAGTAAAGTAAAAAAATCCACAAATATTTTTTTCAACTTCTGCCTCGATACGTTAAAAAGTTCTTGTCTGTCTGTGTCAGTGACCTACGGCAAATAATGGCGTAATTGCAAAAATGCCCAAACTTCTGCTTCCCACACACGAAACCCATACTACGTACGTATGAAGCACATTGGTTGCGTACAACAGTTCGAATACGTGGAATACAAGCACAGAAACAGTCCTAATAGAATCACATTTTGTGAACGTTACTCACCTTAAACTTGTATGAACACTCAACAGGAGCTCGGAGAAGAGTGTCAAAACTAGGCAGATGATGGTCGATGGTCAGGCCTGAGTTTAAACGCGTTTCAAAAGTATAAATTTATAATGAAATATGTGCAGCCGCGATGTCCAGCGACGCGTCCACAACCTATACCGCTTTCAAAAAGGCGGCGTTGTCCACGTGTGCGGGCTCAGCCAATCACAAAGCGAGTTATCAGTATTAGTCTATGCTCCAAGTAATTGCATGAAACGTACATGAACAAATAGTGCAATTCATCATATAAGTAGAACGAAAAATTATTTAATATTGATTTAACTTTGCTCTTAAATTAAAATTAATATCCATGATTTGCAATAATTAATGATACGTCATGACAATTCGTTATTGGTAAGCCAACAACAATACTTTGGTATTCGGGACAGACTAACACTTCTATTTGTGGGGTTCAAAAAATCAACCTTGTCCAAAATTGAACCCCAATTAGTGTAAATTGCACCCCAGAGGTTCATTATTGAACCCCAGTCCACGTAAGGGTTCACGGGCCAAAATTGAACCTTAAATTGAACCCCGATTTCTTAGTGTGTACGCGTGTGGTTTTTTTTTTTACGTGCGCACCCGTTTCCCGGCCAAATATCTTCGTTTTTTCAATGATTTTGGATGTCTGGCTGAGTTCTACATCAATTACAACCCTTTCTCGACCACCCGTATCCATGATATGGATAGCGCATAGTCAATGATGGCAATTTTGTAATCACTCATCACTCTCTGGAATTAACGGTGAACCCACTTTTTATTGTTAATTCTGACAGCCGATGATGCGTAAATAGCATTTCAGACATCACCTTTCACGTCAAATCGTTGTGACGTCGTCTATGACGTTACAAAGAAAGATCGTTTTTGTCCGAATTTTGTGATTGGAGTTGTGTAATGTGACCAAACTAGATACACAGTAACTTCAGGTGAAAGGTCATCTCTGGTGCTAATCATAAGCGCGCGCACGCGTCATGACGAACACGTACGCGCACGTCATTTTTTAAATTAATGCTGGATGCAAATTTAAAGGTAATGAGGGACAAGATTGAACAAGCAATAATACGTCATGTAGATTGTCACATTTACTGTATATTAAATGATCGGAGCGTTTACGCGGATCACCAATTCGTCTCAGTGACAAATGAACTAACAATGTAATTACAATCGGTGATGCAATCGAAATGTCTCTCGTAATTTAGTTCTGGTGCTTGATTTGCTCCTTTCTGGATATACCTTTTGGATAAACCGGCGTATTTAGGATTATATCTGGATTTTATCTGATTTTCTGTTCATTTTCACGTCGTTGGCTGCCGTTTTGGACCAAACTGTGAGTTTTCTTTTACTTCATCACTGATACCACATCGTCAGTAACTTTGTTCTACTATGCTCCTTAGTCCGACACATGGCGCAGAAAAACCGTCTCTGTACCAATAAGTATCATGGTCAACCCGGGACGACATCGTTTCACACTAAGTTACCGAAGGGCATTACTCATGAAAGCATAGTATATTCACTTGATGTGATTGCGAGAGCCCATGACACCGTACCAGCAGGCTTAGCCTCGGCATATTTCTACCTCTGGAAACTATCTCAGATATAACCCAATTAAAACATCGAGATATGCCGCCATTTTGTGATTTCCAGGGAGGAATCTCAACAAAAAGATCACTCATGTACGTCAATAGATGCAGACAAGTCTATTGAAACCCAAATCACATCTAACAATGAGAAGAAATGGGGATTTTCAAGCAGTGAAAGAGACTCAACTTGTCTTTGTGATCTGAAATGTTCTCCTACAGAACACATTTGCATACGATGCAAATATATAAACCAGCGTCTCGATCAACTGACCATGGACATGAAAAACTTTCAGCATTCAGTAGATGTGCTACTAGACATTCCTATCCCCAAGGAACCATCTCCAACATCAACACCCCACCCGAATGGATTTGCTGGGGTGGAAAACATCCCATCTGTTCCACCGGCAATATCTATATCATTAACCCAAACCCCTTACAGGGACCAGCCAACACCCCCTGGGACGTCCCGCCGAACTGTCCAAGAACCTCGTCCCCCATCTTCACAGCGTGCAAGACCACCCCCAGACCACCACACGGATTATTGAAGCCTCCCTCTCAGCCAGTTGAGCAGCCAGTTCAACAGATCATGTACCACAACACACGTCAACGCCCACTCCAAGCAGGACACCCTACTATGCAGACGAATTAATCGTACCCCACCCATCTGTCGACGATACCACAACGTTCAAAACAAAAGAATATTTACCAGGCTCTACTTTCCCCAGCCACGCCCACGTGACTCCCACTTTAACCCACTACAGCGATACAACGTTATTCCAAGGTATCCAGCATACATGAGAACTCTGCCCAATGACGGATCAACTTTTTTTATACGCTTCAGTAGCTCGCGCTCAACCCCCATCACTGACCACGTATTCCAATGGCTGCGAATATTGCAGTGAACCGAATCAGAGAGAAATTAACTGTAGTCATGGTAATTATCTCCAGTGTCACCGTTGAATGCAATTTGGGCACAAACATAAGAATTGTCAGTATTTTTGAAAAGTCGGCCAAGAAGAGTGTGCCTTCGAAGTACACACACGCTCTGCAGCTGAAAGTGATGCTTTGAAATGTACACATGCAGAACATGTTTCAAACAAATGTGATTCAATTGCACTTGACTCCACTACAAACGCTAGTTTGGACATTTGTGATCAACATTATGACCTTATGAACAGCAAAACCGTTTACTTAAGAGATGGTAAAATCCCTCCTTTGTCAAAGGGAACTGCTTTTTTCATTTGAATGTCAGAGGTTTAGTTAATATGATTGAATCACTTCATTATATTTTGTCTAATAATGTTACAGATGTTTTATGTTTAAATGAAACGTTTTGTGACTTTTCGATTTCAGACAATGAAATATCCATGGATGGTTTGAGAGTCGAACGTAGAGATAGAACACGTCATGGTGGAGGTGTAGCTATTTACATTTCAAACAAAGCGTTTTATACTAGATCACATGAACTCGAAGATCCTGATTTGGAGATGATATGTTTGCAAATTACTTTTCCGTTTAAAAAAAAAAACATTTTCGTATTTTGTATTTACAGGTCACCTTCTGATTTATCATTTTTTGGGGGGTGATCCGCGTCTTCGCGGATCACCATAGATTTCGTCAGAATCGTTCTTCTTCTTCTTCTTCTTCTTCTTCTTCTTCTTCTTCTTCTTCTTCTTCTTCTTCTTCTTCTTTATTCTGGTTTCTTTCTCGACATTTCTTGTGTTCAAGATATCTCACTAACGCCATCGTCAATCATCTTGTAACTTAGCATAGTGATGTCACGTGTCAAGACCTCGCTACACAATTTTTGTCAGTGTGATCACTTGCCCGTGACGTCATCTATGACGTCATTTGTAAAAAAGCTAGAGTTAACCTATATTTGCAATATCTCGAGCCGGCGGTCGAATAAAACAACCAAACTTGGCAAGGGTCAAGTTCAGGTCATGGGTCATCTTTTGGTCTAAACCACGTGCGCGCACGCGTCTCCACCTGCGTGTGCGTGCGCGTCAAAAAATAAAAATGCTCCAAATGACTTCTTATCAACAGTACTATATGTTTCAGGATTTGGAGCATGTGGTGCGCGCGCCGCGCGCATTTTTTTCGCGGGCACCCCTTTCCTGACCTAATATCGTCGTTTTTTTTGATGGATTCGGATTTTTGACTGAATTCTATATCGTTTAGGACCCTTTCTCGACCACTAGGACAAAAACTTTTGCTTATATGCCCAGAAAGCGTAAATAACGTAAAAGCGTAAAAACGACGGGAATTAAAGAAAACTCTCTTTCTTGGATAACATCTGATATTAGAAAGTTGATGTGAAGACGGGATAATGTTCATAGAAAGGTTTTGAGATTAAAACGTAATTTAAAGAGTGGAAAATGCAATAAAACTTGTGTGTTGAAGCTTGGAGTGATTACAAAACACTTAGAAACGAGGTGAATATTGTTTTAAAGAAAAGTAAGACGGTTTTTTTAAAGACGGAAATAAGTAAACACATTAATGATGTACAAGGTATGTGGAAATGTTTGAAATCCATACTTCCTAAAAAGAGTTGTACAATGCCAAATATTATTTTTGATGAAAACAATGTGATTTACAACGACGATAATAGTTTATCAAACGCATTTAATTATTATTTTATTCGTATTAACCAATTTCAACCATCTGAAGCTAGCTCAGGGTTTAACGTGTCTACTTATAATGCCGATGATAGTCTTAATATATCAACACAAAAAATTGAGTTTAATCCTGTGGACGAAAGTATTATTTGTACCTTGATTTCTAATTTGGATGAAAATAAAGCTACAGGAATTGATAGGATCAGTGCTAAATTTTTAAAGCTATGAAATCAGTTTATTGTTTCATCACTGACTACGCGGATCACCAATACAGATTCTGACGGAAATCTATGGTGATCTGCGGTCACGTGGATCACCAATAAATAAATCAGAAAGTTTGAGAACAGAAAAGTGCATTTTAAGGGAAATATCAACTTTACAAGTTTAAAAGATATTAAAGTGTATGAAACTTTTTAATCTTTTGAATGGAATAACTAAACATTTTTGATTGCATATTAAGTTCTACAGGAAAAAAAAAGCGTGTTGTTGTCAGTGATAAGTGTATAGATGTTATTGATTGTAATTGACAATAGGAGTACAATGCATCCCATGGCAGTGCCATTGTAAAACGAAATATTCAATGGTTTTACAATGGTAGAACCATGAATCAACTATGGTAATACCATGGTAGATCTATAAGCACATGGCATACTACCATGGTATTCATGGTAGTACCATGGTACTCCCATAGAAACCATGGTAATCCATGGCAATACCATGTTATCTATGGTAATACCACGGTACCAGCAGAGAAGGCCAATATAAACCATGGTAATACCATTGTATCTATGGTAGTACCATGGTAGCACCATGGTAATAACGTAGATACCATGGTAGTATCTGATACCTGTGGTATTACAACGGTACTATCATGAATACCATGGTAACCCCATGGTTTATTTCCATAAGGGCGGTGGGAACTTTTCGAAAATATGCATAGAAAAGACGTCTTTCGAAGCATGGTAGATACATATTTTAAACACATATTTTATCAAGAGGATTACTGATTGTAGTCAGGATTTCACAAAGATGTACAGGAAGTATATGATAAAATGTATTTGAGTAGGCACTTTTTGAAAATACGTATGGAAAGAACGAGTCTGTAAGCATAATAAATACGTATTTCATGAAGATTATTAGAGATTATTGTCTGATTTAAAAAAAAAAAAGATGTACAATGTGAGTAGTCATACCAGGAAGCAAAGCGACTGAGTGGGGAGGGTGTGAGAGGGAGTGGGTGGGTGCGGGTGGGGCGATACCTCCTTACACGATAGGAGTTTTCTGACAATACGCATAGAAGAGACATGTTTCTAAGGATAGCAAAAACATATTTTAACAAAATTATAAGGGATTATAGTCGGAATTTCATAAAGATGAACATTACCATCAGGACGTATGTGAAAAACTGCATGTTTGTAGGTATACCCGCGAGGGAGAAAAGCGACGAGCGGGTTGAGATATGGGAGGGGGATACCTCCTTCCCACGGTATGAACTTTTTGAAAATTTGCATGGAAAGACGTGTTTCTAAGCATAGTAGATACGAATTTTATCAAGATTATAAGGGATTGTAATCGGAATTTCAACAAGATGTACACTATGAGTAGTCATACTTACGAGGGAGCGAAGCGACCAAGTGCAGGGACGGTGTCCACTATAGGAACGTTTTGAAAATACGCATAGAAAAGAGGTGTTTCGAAGCATGGAACATACATATTTTAAAGGTATATTTTATCAAAGTTATTATTAAATATTATTGTTTATTGTGCAAAACTAATCTTCATAAATTAATATGTATATAATGACCACTATATGCATTCATCTTAGGTTTAAAACGTGTATTTTCTGTGTAAAATTAATGTATTTTTAATTTGTCGGCGGTCATCCGAACCGTCGTATGTCTATACGACGGTGCGAAACGTGATTTCGAGAAAATCGAGTTTAAATCTAACCATATATTACCACTGCCCATGCAAAGCTATTACGGATATTCATTCCTAGAAAAAATGTATGACAGGAAGGCCAAGGATCTCTTTTGAAAATCAGTGTCTTTATTTTCACTCAAAATAAAGAATTGGGGAGAAATCTCAAAAGAGCTGGACGCGTGTATTTTCGGTTTCATTGCTCATGATTTCCCCTGTACAAAAACCCCATACCCACTTTTACACTCCTGACCGCAATTTGGATGCGCGCGGTCAAGCAAACTGCCGTATGTTTCATTTACACGTAAAGTCAATGCGGACACATACGACAGTTTGCTGACCGCGCATATCACACGCGAGGTCAAACAAACCGTCGTATGTCCACGCGCTGTACACTATTTCAATGGGAAAAGCGCATTTTTTTTTTTACAAAATTGATATGTCTTTGCATTAAAAACACCTCAATATCTTGAAAATTACAAGTTTTTATATCACGGTTCTTTCTCCAGATATAGAATGAGACCTATACTTTCATTTTACTGTAAAAAAAAAAAAAAAAACCTCAAAATCGATATTTTGACCTCAGATGGACAAATACGACGGTTCGGATGATCGTCGACGAATTAATGAAGGAAAGGTTTGCAGATAGAATTAAGATGCAGAATAAATTTGCTGTTCATCTCTGTGTTATCAAATTAATGATAAATAAGATCAAATGCGCATTTGATTTTATTTATCATGAATTTGATAACTCAGAGATGAACAGTAAATTTATTCTGCAAATGTATTTTGGTTTAAGATACTTCCAATGTCTGAAATATGCTAATATTTGAACTTGGCAACCTTCAAAAGATAAAGAAAGACATAGAACACATCACTTTTATGCACTTTACTGTAAACATATTGCAAAAAAAAAATGCCCGCTCCCCACCCCCTACCCCCCCCCCAAAAAAAAAATAATAATAATAATAATAATAATAATGGCGGGGACCAATATAAAACTTTCTTGTAGGTAAAGATGATTGTTGGATTTGTATTCAACAATCCACATGGCCATAGAAGCCACTTTTTTATTTTTTTTTTTAAATTGTCGTTTGCCCACCCCGCGCCCCTCAAAAAAGCAAAAAACAAAAACAAAAACAAAACACAAACAAACAAACAAACATAAATAGCAATATAATTAGTAAACCAGTCTACTTAATTTATTATATAGTGTTTTGCAACATATATTTAATTAACATAAGATGTACGAGTGGATGATCTTTCATTTTGATTGTGATGTCATTCAGTAGGTTCATTTCAGAATAATGTTTTATTTAACGAACAAACCTGCTCTCTTGTCAAATTCAGAATGAGAAATGTGTTGCAGGTATATCCTCAAAGTGAACACACTGGCGTCATCTGCAAATAAAATCAGTTGTCTGAGATGGCCTAATGCCATTCTCTTTGGCTTTGATGCCCTTTGTGCTCCACCCATAATTAGGGTCAATTTTCGTCCATTCAGTTTGATGCTCTTAATAACTTTTGTTCCCACAACTAAATCTATTTGTAATCATTCTTCTGGCAACATGATAAATACATTTTGAAGTAATAACTGCTACGACTTTAGGGGTTTGAATCCTTTTCCCTCTCTGTTCAAGTGTCTGCTAAGTACTTTTTTCTCGCCTTGATGACCTCAATGACTACAATTTGCCTTTTTTTTTCACGGCCTTGCCTTTTTAATTGCAAGTGTGGTGTCTCGTTTAATAAGAAATTAGATTTATGGCTATTCAGACGTGGCAACATATTGCTTCTTCAGTACCCTCCAATGCAAAATCTTATTTGCACATTTCATAAGTTGGCATTTATTCGCGAGAGCTGGACTTGATGACTTCGACTCTTGATGGAACCAGAATATTACACTGAAAGAACTGGGGTGTTAATAGTAATGGTGTTGCCAAACAGACCTACCAGATACCTTTCGATGTAGAAAAAAAATCGCATGGATGTACAGTTATAGGTAATTCTTCTGCAGTAAAAATCACACCAGGAATGTTAACACATCCATTGGTGTTTAATTCAATGCCCAAGTGTTTGCAGTGTACATGGTTTTTTGCATGGGGGGGGGGGGGCGAGACGGCGCTCTTTTCATTTATCTAGGTCTCGAAATTGCAGGACTTCTCCTTTTTAAAATAGCAGGGGCTATCTACAGCATTTTTTTTTTCAAAAACATCCTGTCATTTCATGGCGAAAGGATGTATCTTATAGATACACCCCAAGCCAGCCGCAGCAGAGCTCAATGTTTCTCGGTAAAAAGATGTATCTGCTAGATACACCTTCTGCCAACAAAATGATTGAGCGCAGCCAGCTTTGTAAAATATGGCAAAAGGGTGTATCTGCAACATACGTCAGTTGCGCGCCGCGAAAGTCGAAGACCAATCTATGGCAAAAGGATGTATCTGTAACATACGTCTTTCCCCGCAAATTGTTGACGCGAAAGTTTGAGACTAGTTCAAGGCAAAAGGAGTGTATGTGCTACATACATCCTTTAGCCAAGTTTTAGCATGTCTTAGTTCTGAACACGGCTCGGTGTATGTTATAGATACCGCTTTTTGCCAATATGTGTCATGCGCTAATACGCGCGCGCACGCGTGTGAATCATGCATCTGATACGTGATTAAAAGTAAACACAAGTCACTGCCGCCATCATGCCGCGGAGTTTATCTTCGTCTATTGTTCAAACATTTCGGTTGCAAACCATTGCCGGATGCAGCGAGACAGGAACTCAGTGTTATTTAAAAGGTAAGTTTTACTAACTGTTGCTATGAGGGTCTAGATAAACTATGTAAACTGTGTTGTGAACTTAAGTCTAACGTATTGAGCCTGGCAGATGTGTAAGTAATGTTAGCCTACTATATTAACGAAGCATCAACAACAACTGCCCAGCCTACACTGTAAGACGACATGCGGGTATATGTGCACGTCCCGGTGCACGTACATTCGTTAGATTGCTGTTTCTGCTTTAGCAATTTGAGTTTTATGTGGGACAGGTGCTTCGTCACAAATCGGCCG
>JZLH01S0288613.1:46224-57700 GCA_001188425.1 Eucidaris tribuloides
AGTACTCATAAATTTATGATATGGCAAGAGTAACATTTAAATAATTTCGAATGATTTCAAATAATTTCTCTCTGTCAAAATTTTGAAAGGATATTTATTCAGAGGTGAAGTAATTATTATCAAGTAATTATCAAGTAAAATAATATAGTATAAGACTGGGAGACATGTATACAACTCTCTCATGCTCAAACAGGATGAAAACAAGCAATGCACTTCCAAGAGTATAACAAAAGATTAGTGTGCATCTCTTGAGTTCATGAACTGCTGTAAACCTGAATTATTGAATAGAAGTCCCCCATCTATGTCGCTCATCACATTCTCAAAACTGAACAGTCGTCTATGTGGGTGAACTAGTGCACCACTCATCACACAAGGCATGTCACTCATAGCAGTAAGTGCTGATACTAGTGGATCATAATCTACCAGAGTCTGCCGCAACTCTTCCGAGAATTTGTGGGAGAAATTTCACGGAAGGCAATTGAATTTGTGGTCAAGTTGAATACCTTCCTGCTAGCCACAAGACTAGATGTGTGAATATGACCTACCACATTGGTGCATGGCAGGTAGTGATAATCTTGGTTCAAATCTCATTGGTCATGCAGGCAATACTCACATGACTTATGATTTTCATTTTTGGCTTAATTATTTAGTACCATAAAATTCTGAAATTTTGATTTAATTCCTAGACGTGAACAAGAGGAAAAATACAATTGTAATATCAGGGGCTACTGTAAAAGCCTCAAGCGTGGCTTTATTAAACCAATGATAACTGAATCTGAATTTATGAGAATGATGACATAAGCCCATATTTGATAGAGTCATAATTTGTGATATTTCAAAAGCTCTTTTTGTACTTTATTTTATACCACAAAAATGTACACCCACCCAACCACCCCCCCACACACACATACAGTACACAGACACAGACAAACACACAGACAGTCAGACACATAGACACACACACAGATACATACATGTGCACACACTCAACACACACACACACACACACACACACACACACACACACACACACACACACACACACACACACACACACACACACACACACACACACACACACACACACACACACACACACACACACACACACACACACACACACACATATACACCATAGGGAATGTGATAGTTGAATTTTAAATCTAACAATCATTCCAGCAAAATTGAGTTTCCAGCTCATGTGCTTTGGTAAAGGCTCTTAAAAATGGTGTTTCTTCTACAGACTAAGTGTATTAGTTTGAACACAATGTTAATTTTTAGGTATGGACTAGTCTAAGTCTTAGACTGCTCTTTAATTTACCCCAATCCCGAGCGTAGCGAGCTGCGAGCGTAGCGAGCAGTCTAAGAGAATATGGTCACACAGAGTATCATGTGGGTTATGTCAAACTCACACCACAGTACTACCAGATGACAGCTATCCCAAACAAACCACTTGACCTTTGGTCCTTTGCTCCTTCACCCTGGTTAAGGAATGCTAAGGTTATATACAGTACATGTACATTGTATGGTACACTATATATGCAGTGTGCATAAGTATGTGTATCACAGGCACAGTATTCCTTGAATGCAGGATATTCAGGGTCTGATCTAAAAGTTTCAAGTCAGATACAATTCATACTACTGATTATTGTGTTCTGTTGTTCATTTATATTTATTAATGGTCTCTTTCCTGAACATGTCATCGGGACATTGAAAAAATGAGTGAGATGGCATATTTTGGGGAAAAAATAATAGTTGAAATTGGTTGATGATCACATACTTCAAATAACAAAGGCTACCTATACATTTTTGAAAAATTAAATATGGGTAACTGATGTCGATAAAAATTCATTGCTGTTTAGGAATATTTCTGGGTATGTGCATGTAGGCCTATGTCAAGTACCACAGTTCTTGGATAATCAAGTAAAACATGATATTCTATACAAAACAGAGAAGAGGGGAGAGGAGACCTGGGAGGAGAGAGTATAAAGTGTGAAGTGTTAATAAGATAAAAGTTAAATCAGTTTAAAAAGTACCATTAATAAATCATTAGAACCTCAATCCCTTTTGCAAGTCATTTTGAATCAAGCTTGTTTCACATGTTCTATTTATAGTATTTGGAATTACTAGTCTGGATCCTTGTGTATTTTTGTGCAATATATTCACGAAGATTTGCAACTAACGACATTTTCTGCAGGATTTCACCAAAGTAAACTAAAAAAAAACAATGTTGCCATTTGCACCAATTCATTTTCGGGTCGCAATCTTGAATATCAAGATAACATTATCAATTATGATTTACTTACACCACTTATTGGTTCTACTCTCGTATAGCCGTTGAAATGACTTTCATACCTTACTTACTTTTCGAGTTATTGGTAATAATATATAAATAAGTAAATAATAATAATATATTAATACATGTAAGTAAACAAACAGAATTCACTTTGAAATTAAAGATGGCTGATGAAGCAGGACTCCATTCAAGTGAAAATTTTGTTTTTGTATTAAATAAACCTAGTTCTTTCCAGAAATGACAAAAACAGAATTTAACATGTAGGTCGGTCATTATTTGTCACCAATGTATAACAATAAAAAAGAATGGCAGATAAAATGTTGTATTATTTTACCACTGTCAGATCAGTAGAATTATTTTTCCTAAATCCTGAATCGATATCATTTCTTAGTCTGTATCCTGAACACCAGGATATTATAAAATGAGCAAGACGGCATTTTCTGAGGGAAAATAGTTGAAGTTATTTGATGATCTGATACTTCAAAATAAAGGAGTGAAATTATACATGATTAATGATAATGCCTGATTGCCTGTTACCATGCCAACCACACAATATAAAACAAATTATTCCTCCCAGAGAAAATGACATTTTGTGTATATTCTAAAGTATATAAAGTAGAATTTAAAAGAAAAATGCTTAATTTTTTATAAGAATAACTCCAATTATTGCAATAATTGCAATTAAGTGTATGTTTCAGGGGAAAGTAGTCATTGCTGGTTGTTAATGACATGATATCATTTTTGATGAAATTAACAGGTAAAAAGGAATGAATAGAAAATAATGATTTGAAAATTTACAAAGTGAATGAATTTATTCATTTTTTTTCTGAAAACAGAGTGAACAACTCTATAAGGCATCGTATAACAATGTTTGCATTTTAATAAATATGAGCTACAGTACGCTCCTCCATGCTATCTCTGATAAGGTCGAAATTGAATCCCTGAAAAACGTGAAGTTGAAAATGATCTTTAAGTGTTTTTAAGAAAAGAAAATCATGGAGCGACCATTCTAGTTTTCCCCGGTAAACAGCCGTGTTCTTGAATTTTCGCCGGCTGACAATAATTCATGTGCCAATTTTTATTCGTACACAGTTTGCTAATGACAGCTGCACATCTATCTAAAGTTTTGTGTTCTAGCATGTTTATTTTTTTTCTCATTCATATAATCATACATGTTGTTAGAGAGCAAAGTTTGACTTTTTTTTTGGGGGGGGGGGGCTTCCACAGTGTTGTACAGTTTCTTTAAAGTGGTTAATTCTTATTTTCATGTACAAGTATACACTGCATAAAGTTTTGTCTGAGTTATTCTCAGTTGAGGTTGAAGGGAATATGGGACTATTTCAGAATTTCAAAGTAAATCAAAATATTTGTCAGAAACTCAGAATATTATTATAATTCAGTTGATAATGGCAGTCATTATTTGCTACCATCCACATTTCAGAAGTTCTCTCAGAACACGAGTCTTGTAAAATAATGTGACTGTTTTACATAATTCCAATTTCTAAAGAGTATAATTTTTCCTCCCAAACCAAAGTGTGTGCACCAACAATCATAACGCCATCGCCCTCATTTCATTATGCAGCCTCTTCGAAAGTTAGGTAGTTAGATGGGTGAAACTTGAATGTTTTATAAAGCCTGAACTAAGATTCATACTCTCCCATGATAGATAATATCAATATGAAAATATACACAAAATATATTTTTCGTGTAGTATAATTTGTAATGTGTGTCAAATCAAAAGATCTCCTGACTTGCTTCTATTCACAAATAATTTAATGGATCCTTTGGACTGAAAGTGATAGGCTATCATTGTGAAGCTTTCATTAAAAAAAAAATGCCAAACTTTGATATCTGAGCTAACATAGTAGTGTTTGCATGGACAAATAAACACCCTAGAATACAAAAGTTTGGAAATTTATGCTGCCACTGGCATGATATGAATGAATAAACAATTAAAGGTAGGGCATCTCTTTTGCATGCCTAAAAATTAACACTGTGTAAATACAATGGCATTTAGAAGAAAATGCCATCTGGGAACCTTTAGCAAAATAAAGGAGCTAGAAACTCAGTTTTAGTGGAATTATAATAACCGTTAGACTCAGATTTTGATTTTTTTTTCTCGCGAGAAAAAAAAAATCCTACCATAAGAACGTACACTAAACGGCTATAAATTTTTCTTTTGCATTTTTCAAATTCTATTGTAATTACTGACCACCAAAATTTCACAGACATTCCTTTCATCAATAGCCTAAGGGTATTGGCTATCTTTTTCTGGTCTGCGGGAATGTTTGCAAATGAGATCCACTGCCTTATACTCGGGGCGAGTAGAACTTAGATAACCTAGATCTACATAGAGTAAGTCTATGGGAGGAAATGGGCAGGTGAGTCCGGTCAACTTACGATTTTTACTTTTTTAAAGCACTAGATAATCATTTTGAAATATTTTTTTCATGGGTTCATTTTTAACCTATCAAAGACACTGTGTAGTATGCAGAATCATGTAGCTCAAATTGTTTTAATTGTGGTAAATGTTAGCCAGTGGCTTTAATGAAATGTATGAACTTTCAAAAATAATAAAGGTTCCTTCTTAGTAGAGATTGGGCATGTACATGTATATAGACAAGATATCACCATCATCACTACATTAAAGTTTTACTCTTAGCTAGATTCACTCATTAGCGATTTAACTCTGGAATCTTGGTTCGACATAATGACTATGAAGTTGCTTACCAACCATACTTTCAAACAAAAAATACTATTATAGTATAAATATTCTTTTAATAAAATCAAAACAAACGGGAAGAACACATTTGATAACACTGGAATCTCCTTTCTTTCCTCTTTAAAGAAATGAATAATATTCATAAAATATACGTACCAAGAAATATCATAATTCATTGACAAACCTCATTCGTGCATCGCGCAAATCTTATTGTACTGACAGGTTAAAAATAGGTGAAACAAATTCAAAAGATTACCGGTAACAAATTACCCATTAATGGAAATGAAATTGTAAATGATAAATACAATTTCGTAAAACTTTAATTTTCTTTGGTTAATGCAGGCTCAAATTTAGCATCTCACATAGAAATAGCAATGCACACTTCATACATCTTTTACCACAGCCACTTCATAAATCCTTATTCATAAACCTTACAAATCCAGGTGAAAGAGTCGAACAGCTAAATCCCTAAATTCTGGAAAATCCCAATGCCAATGTAATTACTTCTCCATAGAGCCACATGTTTATGCCTTTGCAACGAAGTTGCCGGAAGCATCATGTTTTCGGGTTGACCGTTTGTGCGTGCCTCCGTCCGTCCGTTCGTCCGTCCGTTACTGGTTCTCGTTACTGCGATAACTCAAGAGCGGGTGATCAGATTTTGATGTAACTAGGACCAAGAATGTACTATGTATGAGGCAACAATAAACTGATTAGATTTTGCATTTCAAAGGTCAAAGGTCAAAGGTCACAGGACCTTAAATATGTCAGAATTGGGCTCATTATCCTGATAACTTAAGAACAACTGGTCGGATTGTAATGTTAGTTGGGTGGAGTATGTATTATAAGGCACGGATGAACAGATTATATTTCAGGGTTGGAAGGTCAAAGGTCAAAGGTCATGAGGCCTCATATATCTGATTTCGGCGTTACCACAATAACTTAAGAATGGCTTATTGGATTTTGATGAAACTTGGGTGAAGTATGTATAAGGTACCAATGAACTGATTAGATTTTTTTAGTTGAAAGGTCAAAGGTCGCAAGGCTTCATACATGTCTTATTTGGGCTAGTTACCACTATAAATTAAGAAGGGCTTGCCGGATTTTGATATAACTTCGGTCCAGTATGTATCATAAGACAACAATGAACTGATTAGATTTTAGAGTTCAATGGCAGGTCAAGAGACCCCATACCTGATGTCTTAATCTATTAATAATAAGCTAGATTTGAGAAATTGGAGCGACTGATAACGATGAATCTGACCAAGGTGAAATGTGAAAGGTAACATGGCTTCCTTCATATCTGATCTGGGCTTATAACTTGAGAGGTTTGTCAAATATGAATGTATCTTGGCTCAAGTATGTAGTATGAGGCAAAGATGAACTGCATTTTGGAATTAAAAGGTCAAAAGACACAAGGACTGTCTATACAGACCTGACTTGGTCTCGTTTCCAAGGTAATTTACAAATTTCAGCAAATATGGGACAGGTATACATAAGGTTTTCCAATCAAATTGAGTGGGAGTTCTGACTGCGGAGGCATACCCATCGACTGCGCGCAGTCAAACTACTCTCACACAGTTAATTTATCAATTTTATTCAGCACATGCCCCAAATTACAGAAAATTGCCAAAGATATTCCTACATGTACATTGTACATGTATACAAAAAAGATGACCCACGACAAAGTATTAGCACTAAATTTATGTTCTTTCAAGTATCTAAAAATACTAGAGAAAGTAATACGCAATATCTTATACAAATTTGTGATTTCAAAAAATTTAGTTCTCAACCAACATGTTTTTAGGAGTATAATAAAATAATACAATAAAACTGTTACATGCTATAACCCAGAAACAACATAATTATGATGATTGGTATTTTCATACGCTATGCCACGATAAAAACACACGGAATTCGAGGCACAGCTTTATTTCTAATCCAATAGACAAGAATACACTTCATCAAATTTTATGGTGTCAGTTTAGATTTTTCAAGTCAAATGTATGTAAATGATATTTCTGAAGTGTCAAGTCTTTTCTCTTTTCTTTTATATTCTATTTGCTTACGATATCAATATCTGGGAAATTTCAGGGGCTACTTTTCAAGTTTCAGGGTTACTAATTTCCAGTGCTCTTTTCTCAAATTATGAGAGCTACTTCACAGTGGTTGCCTTATTAAAGAGTATTTTTTCCCTCCCTGGAATAGAAGGAAGGGGAGGAGGAGGAATGAGAATAAAAGAAGAAAAAGAAAAGAAATCAGATTTTCAAAAGAAAAGAAAGACAAAGAAGGAAAGAAACAGAAGAATTAAGAAGGAAGACGATGATGAGGAGGACTCTGTATATTTTATGTCTATCTTCCATCAGATACTCGTAAATACATGTACATTGTATAGGGATAAATTAATCATAGTTTAAATGCATCAAATTATGTTTAAACCTAGACAAAACTAATTCCATATACTTCAAACACGCGAATCTGCCTGATATTCATTCCATTTATGACAGTAGCATCGATGGTTTACGATTTGACCAGAAAACTTGCACTATAAATTCGGCTTGGCGTACTAATCGACAAAAATCTGAATTGGAACCAACACTTGTATCGTTTCAAAGGGTATTGCCATTTTGTTAAAATTAAAAGAAATGTTGCCACTTGATACCTTGTTTTTGCTTTATAGTTCGCTGCTACATTCTCACAAAACATGTATCACATGTTGTAGCATTGTCTGGGCCACATGCTGCAAGAATATAGATTAAATTTGATATTTATATTGCAAAAGAAAGCACTGTGTACATGTATGTGTACCAATTAATAACACATACGGGCCGTTTGTTTCACAAACTGAAAACACTGAAGGCATCTTCGTGTTTAAATACATGTATTATATCACGAGCCATATTCCTTCAGTTATTTTTACCCCACTCGAAATTCCCAATTTTTTCATTCAGTTAATCCCAGATTATTAGCTTCACACAAATCCATACGACATCATAGTATAGACATATGGGATACACTCTTTCAAAGCCTAGGCTAAAGAATTAATTATGTTATTTTTATACTTGAATAAAGTTACTTAATGATAGACCACAGAATAATTTACACTCAAGTAAGTTTCACATATTTTAGATAGCCAACTTAATTTTTGTAGTTCCTGTGAAAATTTCACAGGTCTCGCTTCATTGGTCCTGAACAGTACACTGCAGGCTCTTATGTACACTCATGCTCATAATTATGGAATACTTAAAAAACATTCTAGAAGTTGCCATTTTTCCGTGAACGGTACGTCTGAGATTAATATTTGTTCACCCCAAGTGAAATAATTATAATGTAAGTATTTCAGGAAGTTTGAGCATTTTGTAGCGTCCGACTTGACACTAAAACCTGTGTTTATAAATGGCGGTGTTGTTGTTGTTGTTGTTGTTGAGTCACGTGGTGGTTACGCGCGTCATTAGACTTGTAACAAACACTGTTCTGATGTTAATTTGGTGATAAATGGCATTAGATCAAAATTTATCAGTTTTTTTTTTTAAATTACTTACTTTAATTTAATACTTTTCATCGATTTTTGATGGATTTTTTTCAAAAAAATAAATATATAATTTGTATTGTGCTCAACGTACTTTAGGTTTTTACTTTAGTCGTATATTATCTCATGAAATCCCAACAAATTTGCTCCACATACTGCGCTTTTTTGTGAAATAACACTTGTCTGAAAATTTGACGATATAAGGAAAAAGAACTTAAGTATCAACAAAATATTCCATACATTATAGAGCAGGAGTGTACATGTAACAGCAATTTTTCTGTCCATCCAATTTTGATAAAAAAAAAGAATGGACACTAATGTACCATACCTTATCCATTTTCAATTTTATTTCAATGATGTGTTTCTTAACAAATTGAAATCAAGTGCATTCACTTGTTGAACTGAAAACTAATCATCAGATCCACGGGTCATGAAACACCGTCAGAATAATACTTGATTTTGGAATAAATTTAGCAGCCTATCAGGGCTAGAGGGACACTTCAGGGGACACGCTGCATAGTGCAATTTTATGGCATCCGCACATTAGTTTCAAATTCAATATTGATACAATTATGATGTCTGTTCTCAGCTTCACCACCACCCCTCCCCTTCCCCGCATGTACTTAACTTGCACACCTTTACTTAAGTACATGTAAGCTTATGTGTTGGTGAGTACTGTGGGATCTCCATATTTCAAAGGCAGCTGCTTCTTATAAGGACCAAATGTAATTGAACATTTTGTAGGGCTATCTCTTGATACGGTAATGGCATGCTTTCAATCATGGAGAAAATGAATATTATTAGTTGAATGAATGCATGCTTATTTTTTTTATTGATTTAGCCTATTTGATAAATATTAATATTTCAATACTTAATCAATGGTACTTAAAAATTTCACTGTTATTTTGTATATTTTGTACTGCATGATGATTTGTAGGCCTATTGTTTAAATTTAAAATTTTAATTCCAAATGCATCATCAAACTCCACTGTCGATACTGTGAATGATTTGCAGTACATTGGAAGTTCACATTTTAAGTACATGAAGGTGACATGTGTTTCCAACGCTCATTGAAATGCATGCATTACAGGCCCTTATTTTAGCTGGGTCATTCATAGTTTGATGTTCAGTCGCTGTTAGAAAAATACAAATTCATTGAAAATTATTAGAAAATGAACATACAACAGTAGGGTTTTTCTTATCAAATGACTATTAAGGATATATTTGGATTTACATGTCATTGATTTATTATCAAATAAGTATAATGCAACTTGAATTACAATATATTCATTAAAGTTCTGATTGGTGAATATCAACTGCACCAGGTCTACTGCAAAGGTCAGTTGACCACAGATCCCAGGGGAGTATTAACATCCATATATCCATCAGCACTCATGATAAGGGCATGACCTGAGGTCTTTAGAGACTTTTATACTAAAAACTCAACGTTCGAAGACCAAATTCACTTAGACTGTGGCTGAGAAAAGCTAGTCTAACTGTCCAGGCAACTCTAACCCTACTAGTCTAGTATTCTATACTGCATTAGGATTAGGATGAAAAAGAGAGCACAGTCTAAAACTTAGACTAGGTATGGACAAGCAATCTTGAAGGCAAAAAATGAATCCTTGGTAAGAAATATGTCTTGCCAGTTCTTCAATAAAATTGAAATAAGTAATGTTTTTAGTTTTCTCCAAACTAATATATTTTGCCATATCTACATATTGTACAGTTAGCTCATGACAGTTTATGAGGCAGTGCATGTTGGAAAAACTTAAGTTTTTTTCTTTCTGTACAAACGTCACAAATATTAGGCCAATATCTCAAATAATTCTCGCATTTGACTCATTATGCATAATAAGGTATCCTCAAATAAAGCTGTCAAGAAGTCCCAATTGACCTCTGAACTTACCATCTCATTCATTGCAGTTTCGGCATGAACAGGGTACACAGCTAGAGTATTTTCAGGAACAGTGTTTTATTCATAATGCATTCATATTCCAGAGAAAGGATATGTAATTGCTCTATGTAACAGTCCAGAAAACGTATGGTAGTTCAACTCAACTAACGAAAGGTGTATTAATAGGATCTGTGCTGTTATGTGAAGTATAGAATAGGACTAGTAAGCGTAAATATAATATTATCGCATTCTTCAAGCTACTATTATTTTTAGTTATCTTTATGTATGTTTTAAGTAAGTTACTATGCAAATGAAGATGTAAACTTGGTATTATGGTACAATGTTCAGACGTGTTTCTTCATAGATTAAATATAACATCGTGTTTATCTGCTCCACATCCCCTCCCCCCAAAAGGCACGAGATATCTGATACAAGTTACACTGAAATCTTTCATTGTTATTCTTTTTTGTTATGCACAAAATTGAATTTCATTTGCTTGTTCCCTACAAAATCATAACTTACATGTGTGGGACCAAAATCCATGATGGCATGGCACGTACTGAGCATGCGTTCCCCAATGATCACTCTAGACCTGTTGAGTCCGCTAATAATGCGCTAAAAACTACAGTGTACAAGCATTTTGACTTGTATTGGCCATTATTATTTGTGTCTCCATATACTGATTTCTATGTTGCTGATTGTGTCTGTTTTAAGTACTCGCATCGTCATTCATCAGTGAATATTACAGTGAAATATTTATTGGTTATTGTTAAGTGATAGGGTCAGAAATCCATGCATGCTCGGTGACATTTCTTACGTATTTGTCTGCTGCAAAAGGTATAGCATGGTAACACAAGTGAGGCTAATACACCATCTCAAATGCAACAATAAAAAATTGCACTTTAACCCCATTGCAACCAAGAAACGAGATTTATGGGCAGGGTGTACAGAGAATGGGTGTTAAACATTAAATATCTCCAAGAGAATCATTATTATATATGAAGCATTTAAATTGAAATAAAAACTACAAAGAAT
>JZLH01S0288624.1:2023-17203 GCA_001188425.1 Eucidaris tribuloides
CGCGGCGTGGTGTCTTCTTTCTGAGACAGTTTCAAAGGAACATATTGACATTTTTTGTTTGTTGGAAGTCTTTCCAAACCATCAAAACCGTTTGACGGAAAATATGAAATCGAATTACGATGCTAGAGTGAATAAACACCCCAACCCTACAGGGAGGCAAAACAGGTTAAATTTTTATGTTCCAGGCCCTCTGTCGTGGGTGCGCCTGCATTTGATAATCTCTCCGCCTTGGAGAAGAAAGGAGAAATTATATTCATTGATTTCTTTTCAAATAATTTGTTATTTTCCAAGAATAAACTTCATTAGGACATCATTACAGAAAGACCCCTCAATTCAAAATGCATGCGTTATACTGTATGTTGCAATATTTTTGGGTAGGCAGGGCAGTGGCTGCACAGAGATTGTATATAGCCATTGTGTGATTTTGAGTGTTCAAGTACCCACTAGACGATATCGTACGATTACTGTACGATCAGCGTACAGCGTCGGTGCGATGTCCTGCGTCGTTTGTACGATGTCATCTACGATAAGTCCACGGGCTAAAGGCTTACGATTTTTTTTTATTTGTCAAACTTTACACGAAACAAAATCGTAGAGGCTAAGATGTCCATAGGGTGCCCGTAAATCGTACGGAAATTGTACAGTCAAAGCTTGTCGCCCTAGGGAGATCGTACATTATCGAGGATACGATGTGTTTATCAGCTCCGTAAGGTCATCGTAGACCAAATGATTACTCATTCCTATAGTGATCTAATATTATGATTTATTTCTGGTGTGTGTGTGTGTGTGTGTGTGTGTGTGTGTGTGTGTGTGTGTGTGTGTGTGTGTGTGTGTGTGTGTGTGTGTGTGTGTGTGTGTGTGTGTGTGTGTGTGTGTGTGTGTGTGTATTTGTTTGTGTTTGTTTAAGTGTGCGTGTGTGTCTGGAGTGTATACGTGTACAAGATCGTCTGTGCAATGTTGACTTTCCCATTGTCCACTTGTCTTCAACTTTATAATATCCAGGGCCACCCAGAAATTCTCAAAATGATCCCGTAACCGGACCAACGCAGGCCAACCCCGTCTCTACCGATGTCATTCGTCAGGGGTACGCAAGCGCCATGCCGATAAATGTGACTCCTGTGAGAAAATTCAATCAATTAATGCATCTTTCTAATTGTGTTTTCTCTTCTGTCGATAAACAAAAGGGGAAAGTTGAAACATATGTTTACTGATTATATAAAAAAAAATGTATAGTACTGTTTTAGTAGTAGTGTAATAATAGTAGTAGCAGTAATAGCAGTAATAGTAGTAGTAGTAGTAGAAGTAGTAGTAAAAGTAGTAGTAGTAGTAGTATCAGAAGTAGTAGTATTAGTCGTAGAAATAGTAGTATTAGCAGTAGTAGTAGTATAGTAATAGTAGTAATAGTAGTAGTAGTAGTAGTAGTAGTAGTACATGTAGTAGCGTTAGTCCTTTACCATTATTATTATTGTTGTGCTGGCGGTGGTGGTGGTGATACTCTACTTCTGCTACCCTTCTTACGTCTGGAAAAGTAGTAGAAGAAAGAAAGAAGAAGAAGAAGAAGAAGAAGAAGAAGAAGAAGAAGAAGAAGAAGAACAGAAGGAAAAAGATAAAGAAGAAAAGAAGGCAAAAGAAAAAGAAAGAAAGAGAAAACCAAAGAAAGAAAGAATGAAAGAAAAAAAGAAAGATAGAAAGATGGATAGATAGTATGTAAGGAAGGGAGGAAGGAAGAAAGAAAGAAAGAAAGATAGAAAATAAGGAAGGGAGGAAGAAAAAAAGAAAGAAAGAAAGACAGACAGACAGAAAGAAAGAAAGAAAGAAGGGGAGGGAGAAAGAAAGAAAGAAGGGGAGGGAGAAAGAAAGAAAGAATTGGAAGAGGAAAAACATTTTTAGAAAGTGTATTTCTTGATTTTATTTTGGGGATTGTTTTTAACAGATTCCAGGTACTATGGATAATGTCACGCAGTATTCTCATGATTTGGTAGTAGTAACGAATGATTATGCAAACATCTCCGACGAAGGAATAAAAGCTGTTGCAACTGCCTTGGAAGAAATTGTTCGAGTTGAAGACCCGTCAAGAAAGGTATGTTTGAACTCAAAATGAGTGACATTAATTCCCAATGTAAATTACTCAACTTGAACCAAATAAATTCATATTTTCGATCCACGATCATGTGTATTACATGGTGGAATTCGGTAAAACACTTAATAAAATAAACATGAAAGCTATTTTAACGATTTTGAAGTGTAGTACAAACTTCATAAAATATTTATGAGATGAATATAAAGGCTGTAATATCATCACACCCGGGGGATAAATGGGGGATAAACGCTCTCAGGACATTGTTAAAAAGTGAAAATTGTTACTGAAAAGTCCCCCTCACCCGCATTATTAAAGTTTATAATGTATTTTCATCACATTTAACCTTTCAATAGGTTTGGCGATTACAAAATCTATGAAAATGCTAACAAAATTGAAAGAAAAATGATTACGTTTTAAAAATGAAGGGGGGGGGATCCGTCCAGAAAAAAAATCGGAGGGGGGGGGGTACGTGTATCTCCCATTCCCCACCCCTGATTGCCGCTCATGGTTAGTCCACTTCTAACGGGACGTCAACATTTATAACAAAAACATCACCGAACGGTTTTCTATTCCATTCGTTAAAGAGCTGTTTCATCTATTTCCGTCAAACCTTTATTCAGGTCACTGTAAATGTCATCAAGGTAGTGGATAATGTGTTGTCTGTTGATCAATCGATACACGAGGCATCCATCGGGTCTGAAGTACCCACACGAATCCTCGACTCTCTAGAGAGACAAATTAACCTCTTTCAACTCCGAGGAGATTGTTCCAACTTGACAGAATTTGGTCGCAACATCGGAGTCCTCGCTTCCTGCGTCCACAGGTCTTCCCTCGAAGCGGGCCTCGGGTTTGTAACTCTCATTCAGAGAAGCAATCAGTCAGGTTTAAGTACAAACAACACCATGGTTCTTTTTGACACCGACGAAATTCCTGAAAGCATGGTTGACGCTTCTATCATCCTTCCCAGCAACATTCTAGACGACGTGAATCATAACATATCCGGTAAAAACCGTCGTTTGTCCGGGAGAAGGGCGTTAACCTTTAATTGCCTCTAACTTGCTAGGGCCCTTCTGCCGGAGAAGCGACGAAATACTCTATAATCAATTCTATGGGGAACATGTTACTCAATAAATAATGGTACGATTGGACAGAATGTTGGATTGAATGACCGGAGTTGAATTTCAAATAACATTAGATTTTGTACAGAAATAAATTAATTCACGTAAAATTTATAAGACTGTTTATCAAGTCAGTGATAGAAAGTAAATTGAAACGAAAAAGTATGACAACTGGGCACCTGTATGTCAAGTTTGAATTATTTGGTCCACTCCCTAGAGATAGGGCTCAGGATTTACATGCCAGACAACGGCAAAATGAATGAAATAAGCTCAAACCGTGCACAGTGTGAAGATTAGTATAAATAAACACCTGTCATAGAACCTTTGGGTAGAATACGTAGTTTTGGTGAATATCTGGACGGTTAAATTTCAAAATTTGCAAAGTGACGGGCACGTTCCGTTAGTTCCAAAATTGTCTAACGGCCGTTAGCCGCGGGTTTGCCGAAGGTCACGCGAGTTCACTGCTTTATCACCGTCGCTATGCGAACGTAACCGTGTTCTGCAATTAGAGCAAAGTTTAAATTCATGGAAAGACAATATTCTGGCACAATATTGTTATTAGTTTTTCTCATAAGTTCGTGACGTATGGATTTCAAACTTTTAACACACCATCTGTACGTTTGGTAATAATATTAAAGTGATGGACTTGCAAATGCTGAAACCTATCTTTAAGCATACTGGTGGTGATCAAAGGAATAGCAAAATCAGTCTTTGTAAACAATTACTATTATACGTTGTGATTTCAAATCGTCTTCTGGTGACATAGTTCGCGGCTTACCAAGCTTACACTGCATGTCACTCAATAATACCCTTATGTTGTTCCAGGACAACTATACCCTTGAGCAACTACCCAAGTACAAGTCTTTGCTCCTTAGACAACTACTCATGTACAATTCCCCGCTCCTTCGACGACTACCCAAGTACAATCCCCAGCCCCTCAGACAACTACCCAAGTACAATCCTCCGTCCTTTAGACAACTACCCAAGTACAATTCCCCGCCCCTTAGACAACTACCCAAGTACAATTCCCCGCCCCTTAGACGACTACCCAAGTACAATCCCCGCGACTTAGACAGCTACCTTCTTAGGCCTGGGAAGGAAAGTTTTCCTAGGGGATAATTCTCCTAGGGGTAGTTGTCCACGGGTACTTGTCCTAGAGAATAATTATCCGGGGGTGGGGCGGGGAGGGAAGGGTGTCCTGATACGCGTTTTTATTCATACTCTCTATAAACGCTTTTAAAGGTAATATCTTTGCTTTCCTTTTGCGTTCAATTTGAGGAAAATGTTGTACAAACATTAATTTAAATTTATAATTTCAGTATTTGAAGAGTTACTTTCCAAAAGATGCCAAATCCTCCCTAAAGACGTCGGAGAAAATGCATTGCTTTGTGTAATTTTGCACACATGCCTATGCAAAAATATAAAACAAAATACACGGTATTACGACATAGCTTGACTAGTTTATTTTCTTATTTCACCATTTGGTTTGATAAATCGGTGGTCAATGAACTGATATGTGTTAAAAATTCATTAGCACCGCTAAAAAAACACGATTGATTGATTGAATGATTTACTGATTGATTGATTGATCAATTGATTGATTTGGTTGTTTATTTATCATATACATATGTATCTGTTTGTTTATTTATTCATCTCTGTGACCTACAGTGGCGACCGAAAGTATCGTCGTGTTTCAAACGCGTTCTGAGAAACGCGTTCTGAGAAACACTGCTCAAAGGCAAATCCATCCTATCGAATGCGTGCCTTTCGTTTATTGAAACGAAATTCGTTTTTGGGATCGCGTTCGCACGCGTTCGGAACGTGACGATACTTTCGGTCGCCCTTGTATCACCAACTTGCAGATATGGGTTATGTTCCCGTAAGTTTCTTCGTATTTCAAAACAACAAGTTGTTCCAGAGTCGAGAGCAACCACTAGCCAATACATCCTGGGTTATTTCTGCAACGCTCGAAGGAGTCGACGTTAAAGGATTGCCACGTGGCCGTGAGGTTGAGATGGCATTCTATACGCAACATGTAAGGATTCATCCTTACACTAAATGCATAATACGAATAGTAATGGATGTGATTCTCAAACTATCAAAATCACACCTGCTCATGTTAAGATATGCAAACACAGATAAAATTTCTATTCTGAACAACCATTAAACACGCATTTCAACGCAAACTTTATTTTCGGTCAAAATCTAAAAGCAATTAATCATATTTTCTTAAAATGACATGACAAATGCTTGCCATTTTACTTGGCAATTCATATGCGAGTCGTTGGTGAAGTCAAACGTAACTTTACGGATAGCTTTATGAAATAGGCCCCATATTTGACCCGGTGGACATATTCGGGGGGGGGGGACTATCTTTCCTGTACTCCCAGCAAAAAGGGAATGGAAAGATTAAATGGAGGAGGGGGTAACATGTCAGGGAAACAACCCAAAAGTAATGTTCCTTACGTTCGAGAAATAAATCTTTCGCAGCACTTGCCTATTTGCAGTACCTCCCCATCCCCATAATTATGACCCTGCATTACTCATTAATAATTCTTACATCACCATTTTTTTTAATTTCTGCGCACGCAGGGTTGATTGCGGGGATGTGAACACATATCGCAATAATTTGACGGCAAATAATGCCTTTTAAGATAAGTCAAAACCCTGTTTGGTTAATATAATTCAAACTGCGTTTAAAGTCCATGGATATGCCTTACACCTCTTCTTGGTTGCCAATAAAATAATTCTGTTGGCTTTACTGATAGTATACGACGTAATTATAAGTATGACGATCACACCTTAGTATTTTGTTTTAATGTTTTGTTTTGCTTGTGTGTGCATATGCCTGTTTGTCTGTCCGCCTTCCTACAACAACGTTGGGAAACAATATTGGGCTGGACGTCGTGAGACGATTATACATCGTGACTTGAACCACAATGGTTAAACACTGACTTTAGATCGTGCGGTATTTGAGAAAAAACACGCACAGACACTTACGTGGGTTGAATTTTATGTTACTATTTTTTAACTTGCAGTGCGTAAGAAGGTGACATTGTATTGGGTAATAATCGGACATCGATTGACATGCGCCGGTAAAACCAACAACAACAACAAGTGTGGTTAAATCGTGTCTGTTATAATTATTTATTAACTACAAATACTTGGCCATTGTTCATACAGGATACAATTGGCAACAACAAAGGTGCCTACAGTGGTTGTGTTTTCTGGCAGAAAACCGTAAATGGTGGTAGATGGTCAGAGGAAGGATGCCGAGGCAAACAGGGGCAAGACGGCAGGACACTTTGTTTCTGTAACCACTTGACGAGCTTTGCAGTGTTGTTGGTAAGGATAACAGTTTGATCTGAATGAAATGATTGGATTTCAATTGGTTCTCCATGAGACCTAAACAAATCTGAGAACTATTTACTCTATTCCTCGGCTCTCAGTAGTGTTACGCCACATCCACTGCCGCTGCTTCAACTTAGTCATGTTAGTGTGCGCTATACCGGCCACTTTTCTTCTTTTTCAATCTGAACCTCTGTGGAGTTTATGTGTATTATTTGGTGCAGATCTTGCTACTTTGGCACGTAGTTGTTAAGAGCATCATAGTTACATCTGGACATGTACCTTTAAATTTGGGTGATGCTGTCCCAATAGTCCGCCTTTTTCGGGGTCAAGGTCACCCTAACCCAATCAACATTGTCAAAAATGCTCAGGTATGCAATAATTCGATTAATAATTTATTAAACTCACTAAGGAGGTTTATGGGTGACCATTAGAGGTACCTATAGTGTTTAGTGACGGCGCCCGCAGTGTTATGTCATATTTGTTGTTGCTCTGCAAGCCACATTTTTCGTCAGGGGGCAGATTCACGAAACCGACCTAGGACCATCCTATAGGTTAGAGTTGTGGTTGAACTTAGGCCGAACGCTCCACGAAACTGACTCCAACTCTAACTCCAGCTCTAACTTTATCAGGAAACTATCGTTCAACGTAATCTCAATTCTAGACCCTGTTTTTATGGGGAATGTGATCATTCGACTATTTTCATTATTATTCGAGTGTTTCATGTGTGCAAAATCTCATAGACTAAGATTTGGTCAAATACACGTTATTTTTTACTAATTAGCCTCAAAACAAATGTGATATTTCGAAATAATGAATACTCAATGCTTTCCTGCTCAATCAATAAAAATCTACCCCGGATTTCATAGTCTAAACCTCATACTTTTATTTCTTTTTCAAAGAATGTACATTGCTTTGAAATAGTTAAATTGTGTCAGTTTCTCTTTGAACTAACTAATACACTAATAACACTGCGATCTTGTCGGTGACCATGGCAGAGAACAATAGTTAGAGCTGCTTCTCAGCAGACCCAGCATTTAGGGGCCCGATTCACAAAACGGGACCAACTACAATTACTATGGCAACAGGGATCAATGATCCTAGCGGCTATTTAGGTGTTGGTACGAATCTCGAAAACCAAGTGCGATCATTAACTCTAAGAGAGCTCTAAATGCTGGTGTCTGCTGAGAAGCAGCTCTAACTATGTTCTTTGCCACGGTTCCGAGACAGATCGCGGTGTTGACATTGTGTCAGCATGAATGTAATATTGTTCATTGCGATCATTCAATATTTATAGAGTGCATGCTGAACAAATGTACTGAGACTACAATGAACATACACCTGTAAATACCTCAGCTTTATGCACATACTGCATGATTAATGATACCTATCCTACATTGCAGGCGCAATCTAAAATTTCCACATGTACATCTTGAATTTGAGTTTAATCCGTAATTATACTTAATTTTGTAATAAAACAAACTTTGCTTCTGTAATATTAGTTAGTTCAAAGAGAATTAGACTCGATTCAACAATTTCAAAGCAATACACATTCTTTAAAAAGGAAATAAAAGTATGAGGTTTAGACTATGAAATCCGGGGTAGATTTTTATTGATTGAGCAGGAAAACATTGAGTATTCATTATTTCGAAATATCACATTTGTTTTGCGGCTGATTAGTAAAAATAACGTGTATTTGATTAAATGTTAGTCTATGAGATTTTGCACACATGAAACATTCGAATAATAATGAAAATAGCCGAATGATCACATTACCCGTGAAACAGGGTCTAGAATTGAGATTACTTTGAACGATAGTTTCCGATACTATCGTTGATCAAGTTAGAGCTGGAGTTAGAGTTGGAGTCAGTTTCGTGAAACGTTCGGCCTAAGTTCAGCCCAACTCCAACCCGTAAGGATGGTCCTAGGTCGGTTTCGTGAATCTACCCCCAGAACTCGTCTTAGAGCTAATGATCCCAACTTGTGTTTCGAGATTCGTAACCAAACCTAAATATGACTGCTAGGATCAATGATCCCTGTAGCCAAAGTAATTGTAGTTGGTCCCGTTTCGTGAATCTACCCCAGATTTCATTCAAACTTGTTCTGGAGGTTTATGGGTGGTAATTCAAAGTAAAACAGTTTTCGGTGACTTATGTAGGGTGTCGTATTACACAATTGTATGTGCTATACCAGCCATATTCTTTTATCTTTGGTGCACGTTTTGACTTATATGGGCTGTAATGTCACATTTGTTTAACGTGCTTTGAATTAAAGTAGTCCTTGCATTTGTTGTCTTTAATATTTTACTTTCATCTCATGATATGTAGTGTTGTATTTAAAGACACTATATAACATTGTGGAAGCCATATTTAAAAAATTGTCAAACTTTGTTATCTGACATATCTAGCGGTGTTTGGATGGACAAATAAACACCCTAAAACACAGAAATTTAGATAGTTATGCTGTCACTCGTAAAATATGTCCAGATCAAAATCGGCACATGAATTATTCTCAGCTGATAGAAAATTCTGCTACACAGCAGTCTATGGAGGAAAACTGGAATGGTCACTCAATGATTTTAACTTTTTAGAAACATTTTCTTTCAGGACACTGGTAGCATGGGGAATCATGTAGCTCAGATTTTTTTTAGTGAAAAAATTGTTATATGATACCTTTAATATAAACATATATATATATCTAACTAGTATCTTTGTTCACATCCCATGAACACTCTGAATACAGGACGCTTCTGGCGATATAGGCTCCTCTGCACTGGACGTACTCAGTACTATTGGATGTGTCATCTCCATTGTCTGTCTGATCATCACTATCATTACATACTTGTGCATAAAGTAAGTAAATTTCGTCGGCGTTCATCCGAACCGTCGTATCGCTATATGACAGTTTGATTGACCGCGCCTTCGGGAGCGAACGCGTTCATAACTGTCGTATCCATCATTCATAATACACGGAACATACGAAAGTTCGGTTTGAACGCGTTCGCTCCCGGAGGCGCGGTCAATCAAACTGTCGTATAGCGATACGACGGTTCGGATGAACGCCGACGATTTGTGTGCCGTCACCACGATACCCCGATAAAGCTGCACAACCCAAAGATAAGAAAAGTGCCAAATACCATAGTTATGATATAAAGTATAAAAGTGAGGTTTCAGTTATTGTTGGACCATTTCAGCTTAGTACTTTGAGGCACAAAACTACCTGCTAAAAGACGTATAAATTAATAAAACGTTCATCTCTAAGGGTCTTAAATATGATAACGCATGAATAACATCGATATACAGTATACCCTACCTTGCCAAAAGTATTACAATATACGCTATATAATGGAAGCATTTTGAGTTGAATGGGTTTGTCTATAAAGAAGTTGGGAGGCGCTTTCTTCTTCGCTGGGTGTGGTCTTCTTTCTGAGTAACATATTGGCATTCTTTTTGGTTGAAAGTCTTTCCCAAACCATCAAAACAGTTTCACGGGAGATATGAAACTAAGGTACGACGCCAGAGTGAATTTAACACCCCCACCCCTTGCCTATTTCACTCAGCTACGGAACATCGTGTCTGTCTTAAAGACACTATATAACACTGTGGAAGACCCGTTTAAAAAATTGTCGAACTTTGCTATCTGACATACATGTATCTGACAGTGTTTGAATGGACAAATAAACACCCTAGAACACAAAAGTTTGGGCAGTTATGCTGTCACTAGTACAATATGTGCAGATACAAATTGGCACATTAATTTTATATCGGCCGATCGGAAATTCTGCAACACACCAGTCTATGGAGAAAAGCTGGAATGGTCTCTCAATGATTTTCACTTTTTTAAAGCACTTAATGATTCTTTTACACTGCAATTTTTTCAGGGCTTCATTTTTAGACTGTATCAAAGACACTAGTAGCATGGGGAATCATGTAGCTCAAATTTTTTAAACTGGAAACATTGTTATACAGTGCCTTTAAAACATGGGTGCTATGAGTGATGGCCACTCAACACTTCTCTTTAAAAAAACGTAGAAAATGATCTTAAAAAAGACAGACGACAACGCTATGTACATGATCAAATAAAGATGCCCATTCAAAATTTGAGGTGATGGCGGTGTGAAGCCCAGTAAGAAAAATTAAAGGATGTAAAGACACTATAGTAAACTGTGGCAAAGACCGGTTCTTACAAAAAACTGTACGGACTTGCTATCTGACATACTCTGACAGTGTTGGAATGGACAAATAATACCTAGAAAAAAAAGTGTGGACAGTTATGCTGTCATCGTAGTACATATTGCAGATACAAATGGCAAGCATGAATTTAATATCGGCGATAGAATTCTGCAACACAGCAGTCTATGGAGGAAAGCTGGAATGGTCTCTTAATGATTTTCACTTTTTTAAAGCACTTAATGATTGTTTTACACTGCAATTTTTTCAGGGCTTCATTTTTAGACCGTATCAAAGACACTAGTAGCATGGGGAATCATGTAGCTCAGATTGTTTAAACTGGAAACACTGTTATACAATGCCTTTAAAGCCCAAATATAGTTTTGGTAAATGGTGAAAAATGAAATTCTTTGCAATTAATTTCTTATTTATTTTTTTTTAGAAACACCTATATGATCTATCAATGCCCTGAAAATTGCTCGCTCTGAAACCGTCCCATTTTTGAGGAAATTACTGAAAATGTGAAATCTCGGGGAGGAGGGGGGGGGGGGGAGAACCCGATATTTTACATAGGTAATTTACAGTGTACATATCACTAAATGCTCTCCTTTAATTTAAACATCGTAATTTGTCAATATAAACTATTTTCAGTAGGTCTGATGTTGTTTTTTGATGTCTGGGGTGAAAATAAAATACTTTGTGAAAGATTGACAAAAATTTTGTTTTATTGGACAAAACTATGCTTGGGCTATGAATCGCTTCTAGAAATAAAGTATGTTTACCATGGCAATACCATAAAAACCATGGTAAAACCATGGTTCCATGGAGCACCATGGCAATACCATGCTAAAACCGCTGTAAAATCCTGGAAAAACCATGGTAATACCATGGTAATAGCATGAATTTACCACGGTTCCATGGTAAATTGGCCCAATGTACAATGGACCATGGTAAAACGATGGTAAAACAATGTTTTTTTTATAAAGGATGTCACTTTCAATTGTCAATTACCTATAAGTGTACGCCTAAATTGTCTTTTCGTTTTTCGAACAATAGAAAATTCCGCTCCAAACAGCCCCCTCGCATCTTAATCAACCTATGTGTGGCTCTACTTTCCTTATACATCGTGTTCGTGATCGGCATCGATCGCCGTACACCAGAGAAAGGATGTATCGTCGTTGGGTTTCTCATCCACTACTTTCTCCTAGCTTCCATCTTTTGGATGTTGGTGGAGGCTATCAACATGTATCTCAGCTTTGTCGTGGTCCTTGGAGCAAACATCGCACGATTTATGATCAAAGCTAGCCTCTTTGCTTGGGGTAGGTCAATGGCACCAAGGGCAGGGAAACGTTTTTTTCGATGGTGGTGGGGTAAAACCAAAAGGGGCACTTACAAATAAGGGTCAACTATAATCTTTTGTGTACATTTTCATCATATTTTGTCAATATTTCATCACAACCCCATCGTAATACATTCCTTTAAAGGAAGATGCACCAGGCAACTAACATGAATACGTTAAGAAAAAGATTGACACGGTCAGAATTGTGAGAATGATGGTACTTGGCGATAAAGAAAGCCTAAAGGGGTACTCTGTGCACTCACCATCAGCAAGGCCCTTTCAATTAGTAAAGTGTCGTTAATTTTACGTTTTTGCGTAGTTGTCCTGGTAGTTTAAAAGTTCATGATTTATGACTAATGCTATCCTCTTTACTTGGGGTAGGTCAATGGCACCAAGGGCAAGGAAACGTTTTTTCGATGGTGGTGGGGTAAAGCCAAAAGGGGCACTTACAAATAAGGGTCTACTATAATCTTTTGTGTATATTTTCATCATATTTCGTCAATATTTCATCACAACCCCATTTCATTTTCATTTCATTTCATTTATATTCATTTCCAACAAAATATAATAAAGTATAATATATGTACATGTGTATATTGACAGATTGAAGAACATAAACACGAAGAAGTAATTAAATATGTACAGTGACATTAACAATAGTATGATCTGCATATATTCATACCATACACAGAATTATATACAGCGAAAAATAGATATACTACACCGGTCATACTGGGCATAAGAATTTGCCAATGCTTGTGTAAATGCGTAGTATTTTGCAGTTATGATTTGAAAAAAAAAAGAAAAATCAACGAAAACAAAATTAAGAGCATACAAACACATGTATAGTGGAAAGAAGGGTGGAAATGTGGAACCTACTGAAGCCAGGCCTGTAGTCTGTAGGCCCCGTTTGGTGGTTAGACTGCTATTCGTTCGAGATCAATAGAAACAGTTAATAGTTGGACGATACCGGTACAATGACAATACTATAATGGAACAAAACAGGACAAGAGCAAACAATACAGACAAGAGAGAAGAAAAAGGAAAAAAAAACCGGGTGAGAGAATATGAGAAAGGGCGGGAGAAACAACAAATTCAAAACCATAAATGCCAGTTTTCCAAGTTTGATGAAATAATAGAAGCACCGGTCAAAAATGTAGGGCGAGGGTAAATGAAAGATGACAAGAACTGATTGGGATATAAATGAATTTGAGATGTACAGTTTGAGATGTCAGGGAGGATGTAGTCCACTAAAATTGTAATACATTCCTTTAAAGGAAGATGTATCAGGTAGCTAACATGAATACGTTACGAAAAAAATTGACACTGTCAGAATTGTGAGAAAGATAGTACATGGCGATACAGAAAGTCTAAAGGGGTACTCTGTGCATCAGCAAGGCCCTATCAATTAGTAAAGTGTCGTTAATTTTACGTTTTTGCGTAGTTGTCCTGGTAGTTTAAAAGTTCATGATTTATGACTAATGCTATCCTCTTTACTTGGGGTAGGTCAATGACAGCAAGGGCAGCGAAACGTATTTCCGATCGGGGTGGGGGAAAGCCAAAGAGGGGCACTTCCCTTATAAAAGGGGCATTGCTCGCCTGCAGATACTTTCACCCCTCAAAAATACATTTTTCTGTTTTGAAGGTGATTTTTTTGCTTTGAATTATAACTTGAGCAACCCCTTTTTAAATGGGAGTGATTGTGAAAACATGAAGTGTATGTATTCTGAAAGCAAGAGGTTTTGGAAAAGTTTGATATTTTTTAGTCTTAAAGGTCGCCTTGTGGACAATTCTAGCGCTATTAAAACTTTGGTTTTGTTTTTGTGTAGGATTATGCTATAAGAACGTGCAGATAAATAAGACAATCAGTCTACATTAACGGGATCCATTTGACACTATCAGCAAACACGTTTTGAAGGGGTGAAATTACAGTGAAACGACGCTGTGAACAACATGAATGGGTATTCTCTTGAAGACATTTTCATATGCATTTGTATTGAATGGTATTTTGGCCCATACGGCTTTGAAGTGTACACAGCCTGATTCCGTGAGTGATCACAGCAACCAGCGGTATTGAAACACAAATGAACTTCTTAATCACAAAACAGGTTCATAATGTCCACTTTACATTGAAGCCTGATTCTGACCATAAGGTTATACCACCCAAACTTAAGCACGTTATGCTTAAAATGTAGATTGAAGACCCCCTTTTCATAAACAAACAGAGTTAAGGAAACGAAGAATTCGAAAGAACACCAATGAGAAAGAGGTGTCTAATATGTATAAAGTCATGTTCAAATACAGCATAATCTAATATTAAATACAAGTGACTCTCACTTTTTAATAATAACACCCATTTCTCTCTTAAAGCGCAAGTTTAGCTTTTGAGATTTTTTTTTTTAATTTGAGAGCTTTATGCCCAAAAGGTCAGATCACACCAATAAGAGATTCTGAATGTCTTTCGTTTTTTTTTAATTAATTAATGAAAAATCTGTGGGTTGGGGACCCCCGAGATTTTCGACTATATTTTACAGTATAGCATCCAAAGCGTTAATAAGGTGTTAAGGTTATCTGAATTATACCTCAGCAGAAAGATCAGACTGTGATATATATAGTACCGAGGGGCGGGGTGATTTGGGTCTTCATCCTCCATTTTACGTAAAACACCCACCCCATTTTTTGGGAAAACATCCCCTTTGACCATGGGACCGGTTCCTGTTAGTCTTGACGGTACCCGCCGGACCTGACTGACAGCCTCTATACTACAGTGCGTCCCCGAAAAAAAGGAAACCGAGATTGATGAAGATATTTTTTATATCTTAATAACAAATATGAAAAGAAAATCGTTCATAGTTGGGAAGCATATTTTCTCTTCTTTAATTTGATACCAGTCACAGAAATTCCCATTCACGCTTGGCTGAGCAAAGACAATAAGAACGGACACAGTCATGAAATCGTTTGCACGAGCAAATTTGAAATTCAAACTGTCATGCCTTAATATATTCAGAATATCTTCGTGATTGAAGGACATCATTGAAGAGCCGATTTTATCTTCTTTCTTATGATATCACATTTGTGAAAAATAAGCGTTGCATCAGTGAGAAAAGACAATTTGAAATGATGCCT
>JZLH01S0288635.1:8181-25973 GCA_001188425.1 Eucidaris tribuloides
AACTTCCGCTCAGTTCATTTTTAATGAAGAATCCACGACAGTAAATATAGCTTGACGATTATTATGGGCCCATTCTACTTCAGTTGTTTCAATTATTTCGTTTCATGTAATACTTGATCCTACGCAATGTTTTATAACCGTTATATATAGAGGAGTGGCAAATAGAAGGTGTGCAGCCAAGAGGGTGGAAAAGAAGGTCTCAGCTAGATCTTCGAAGTTGTAACAAGAAATTCAGATAGATGCGGGCGTGTGATGTGAAGTCAAAATATCACAACTTATCTAATATACGTTTGAGAGACTTGTAGATTCCAACCACCAATAGTCCTAACCGACTTTGAATGACTGGCCCACTTCTGTCTAATGTAAATTTCTTTTACTGGGTTCCGTCTTTTCTCCATAATATCTTCTAAGCTGTATGTATCAAGAAATGTTTTTCAAAAATTTTCAATTAAAATTATTTTTCGTAACAGTTCTTGGCCCCATATAGCATCTAGATTCCATTCATTATTACATTAAAGTTCCGCCCTAAAAGGAATCAACTGGTCTGGCCTCATAGAGACGAAAACTTTGCGACATTTAACCTGTTTCTAAAAGATCAATCTGTAATTTTTCTTTATCCCTTGTCGGGAAGAAAGCAGTTAATCAGCATCAGGTTGGCGACCCATCAATTCACCTTTAAAATAATAATATGATCTCCCGCATCATCTGATCAGTATCACCGTGTTCAGTTTTCCAAATGTTATAGCGAGAAGAAGTCAAGAAATTACAGAAAGCCTCCTTTGGCTACTATTTGATCCATGGCTAAACTAAAAGCAGGTTCGACTGCGACAGCAAGTCGAGATGGTCTGCCCCGCACGTCCGCAGTCCATCCAACTGATGTAATGTTAGCAAGAAGCTTCAGTTACCATGGTAGACAAGACAATTAAGATGAATAAGCATAAACCATGTGACCCTTGACCAAGTTACAGGTAGAAATTCCAATTCTGATTAGGGCATGTATCTTAAATTATTGTCGACCACATGAGCAACGTTCGACCAGGCAGGCACTTGTGACCTATTGACTCTGACCTTTCAACTCCAAAATCGAATCAGTAGAATTGGTGCCGTATACAAGAAGCTTCTCTACAAGTTACATCAAAAATCGAAAAAGTCGTACTCAAAGTTATCACAAGTCATGAAGCAAATCAACATAATTAAACTCTTAAGCGTGCCGAAGTCCGAGATCTGCGACAAGTGAATACTATGTAAAGTCCAGTTAGAGGTTTAAAATCCTCCGGCACGTTAAGAGTTATAGGCCCGGTGCTTGAACTTTGATGCTCCAAAAATCTAATCAGCTTATTGTGCTGCATAACATACATACTTCACCAAATAAGACCATAAGAGAATACTGACAGGCCGTGTTCTAAGTGAGTGCATGGTAGACGAGCCGCAAATTCAGACATCATGTTTAGCTCGGTGACCTTGAACCTTTCAGCTCCAAAACTCTAATGCAGCTTTATTGGTGCCTTATAATAAGTATTACTTCATCAAGTTTCAGTGCACAATCCGAACAGCCGCATCTCCCAGTTATACGCCTTTAAACGGCCGCAAATCAGACATATTTAGGCCCGGGATTTTTGCACCTTTCAGACCTTGTCCAGGCACCGCAAATTAATGCTAATATCAGTTGGACATGATGACCATCTTATACATACTTCACCCAAAAGTTACATGACAATCCGACCAAGCCGCTCTACAAGTTATCGCGGTAACGAGCAAATCAATTGACCACTATTTAAGGCCGCGGTCGACCTCTGACCCTTGACCTTTCAGCTCCAAAATCTTTAATTCAGTTCATTGGTGGCGTCATAGTACACTACTTTTGTCTGAGTTACAATAAAAAATCCGATCGGGGTTCTCAAGTTAGACCCCGGTAACGAGCCCAAAATCATGACATATTTAAGGCCCCAGTGACCTTGATCGTTTGACCTTGAGCCCCAAGAAATCTGATCAGTTCATTGTGCTCATAAATACCAGTACTTCACCCAAGTTACATCACAATTCGACCAGGCCACTCTCAGTTATCGCGATATACGAGCCCAAACAGACATATTTAAAGGCCGCGGTGACCTTGGACCTCTTACCTTTTCAAGCTCCAAAAATCAATCAGTTCATTGGTGGCTCATAGAATCATCAACTTGGTCCTAGTTACAATCAAAATCGATTGGGGGTTCTCAGTATCCCGCGGTAAACGACCCCAAATCAGACATATTTAAGGCCCGGTGACCTTTGACCTTTGAGCCCCAAAATCTAATCAGTTCATTGCTGCCTCATAATACATATTTCACCCAAATTACATGACAATCCGACCAGCCGCTCTCAAGTTATCGCGGTAACGAGCCCAAATCAGACATATTTGAGGCCCGGTGACCTTTGACCTTTGACCTTTGACCTTCAAAATCTAATCAGTTCATTGGTGGCTCATAGTACATACTTGGTCCTAGTTACATCAAAATCCGATCGGGGGTTCTCAAGTTATCGCGGTAACGAGATCCGGTAACGGACGGACGGACGGACGGACGGACGGACGGACAGACGGACGCACGGACGGACAACCCGAAAACATGATGCCTCCGGCAACTTCGTTGCGGAGGCATAAAAACACTACCTGATGCCTCACTGCAGAACCCAGATTTGTAGATAAATCAAGATTTTTTTCCCCAACATTCATATCACCACTAACCAATAAAACTATGTCCTTGTTCATTATGTTTCCAATAATAACCTTGAGGAATGATATTCTCATTACAAAATAAAGTAAGTTACTGCTTTTTTTCTCTCTTTACATCAACTGCACATACTATCTATGCTTGGTGCAACAAATGTTAGATTATTCCTCTTTGGCCATGAGAGGGCAGTATTTATATTGATCAGTCCTGAAACTTTGAATGACCTATTCAGCTTCTGTGCACCACATATACACATTCAAAATATTTAAACAACAGTAACTTCACTCATATTGCCGCTTTAAATTATTGCATTAATCTTCAGAAATTTGATGAATTAGAACCTCATTAGATATTTTAGGTGGCAAGGAAGAAATGGGTTGGTTGCATAATAACCTATCAAACTCTCTAAAATAACCACTACTAACATTTTTCATATTGACCAGAATAATTATGGAGCATGTTTCTTTAATTTACAAAAGTCTTAACTTTGTTATTACAATAAACAAAGCAAATATATGGGGTAGATGGTTACATGTTTCCAATAAATTTATCAAAATGTAAGCTGTACAAAGAAAGATGGAACCACAATGTAACATGGCATCATCTATGATGAAAGCAATGTCTAGTTTCAGCTGTCATCCAATAGACGGTGCAATACACGTGATCCTTCTATTTTTACCGCAACACTTCTAAATACAATACAGAGATAACTTCTGGTAAGCACTTAATTATGTCGTAAATTTAACAGGAAAATCTGGTACGTTCGCTCGTCATTTTATTTTCTGTTGCTGTAGTACCACTAAAAGTGATGCATGATGGTCATTTACTTTCAAGCCCGGAGCAGCTGATAGGATACGGCTCGTTAGATAATGACACCTCCAAATCCCTCCTCTCTCCCTAGGATCGTCCATCTTATCTCTGACCACACAACCGCAAAACATCCGCAAAAAAAGAAGAAGTGAACTTGAATTCATTGCTTTGTTCTATTTCATATATCTCTACATTTGTAATTTGGTTTGAGTGCGTCTTTATAAGCAGTGAATTTATTGTTAGTCATTGCAGAAACTACTACACACAACTTACATTTATAAACTTGCAAATTATTAAGTTTTTCAGTTCTCTGTCTACATTGTGCATAAATGTATTTGTTTGAAAATATGGGTATATTTTTAAAGGTATTGGCTAACATTTACCACAGTTAATAAAATCTGAGCCACATGATTCCCCATGCTACCAGTGTCTTTGATGAGGTCTAAAAATGAAGCCCTGAAAAAATTGTATTTCAAAATGATTATTTAGTGCTTTAAAAAAGTGAAAATCGTACGTTGACCAGATTCACTTGCCCATTACCTCCCATAGACTTACTGTGTGTACACCTAGGCTATTAAAACTCGCCCCTAGTTTTAATTGTTTATTCATGCATAACTTGCCATTGGCAGTGTAACTTTCCAAACTTTTGTATTCTAGGTTGTTTATTTGTCCATTTGAACACTACTATGTAGCTCAAATATCAAAGTTTGACAATTTTTTAAATTGAAGCTCCGCAATGTTAGCCTATCACTTTAAGCTTAACATACAGTAATATTCTTTCTCCATGTGTTTGAAGATTTGTGCCACTGATTGGCAGACCTTAACACGAGTTCATAGCATCAGAGGATAAGCTAAAAATATTCATGATGAAAGATGAATATAAATCCTAAACTTACATAAACTGCTTTTAGGCAGAAAGTCAGTTTTTGTAAAAATACACTGTATGGTCTCCGCCCTTCACACATCAAAGATTGTGTCAGGGATGTGCAAGTCCATTGCTTCCCTTCATTATCAATACCAAACGGTAGTTAAGTACTTACAAATGGTGTGTTGAAAGTCCGAGATCCATACATCATGAATTTGTTTTATGAGAAAAACTAACAACGACATGTTACCAGAATGTTGTTCTTTCCGTGAGTTTCAATTTTGCTCAAACTGCGAATCGCGGTTACTGTGCACCGTCGCAAGACCAGCGGAGCGCACAGTGATTGGTTAAATGGGTAACCCCCGCGCGACCATTGGCTAACGGCTGATCGGACAATTTTGGAACGGCACGTGCATGTTTGACGTCGCAGATTTTTTGAAATTGCTTCCGAGTAATTTGAAAAAGGATGAAGTTTAACCGTCCAGATTTTCACCAAAACTCAATATTTTAGCCCAAGTCTCTATGAGAGGTGTTTATTTATATTAATCTTCACATTGGATATGATTTCAGCTGATTTCATTCATAAAGATTTTTTTGATGTGCAAATCAATGACACAATCTTTAAAGTGATCAAAGTTATTAAAACGTATAATGGGAGGGGGGGGGGGGACCTCACTGATCTCTTCTATCAGATTACCTTCTTGAAATTATGTATTTATGTATTTATTTAAATATTTATGAATTCATTCTTTCAATCATCGATTTACTTACTTATCTATTGATTTATTTAAATATTTAAATATTTATTTGAATATTTATAAATTCATTCTTTCAATCATTGATTTACTTATTTTATTCATTTTCTTTAATTTATTCATTCAGTCTTGTTATCATTTATCTATTTATTTCAGAAATGCTTCCTAGACATGCCAATGCTAATGTCTCATAAAATTATGATTCTTTTAAAGCCTTTCAACCATTCTTTTTCAACACAAATGTTTAATAAAAATGTAAAAAAAAAAACACTTGTATACACTCTGAACACCATTTCACCGATAGGGATAAATTATACCACCGAGACACGGTTAGATTAGAAATTTGACATGTTCATTTATCATTTTCAAGCTTTTAATCGGACAGGTGTTTTAAAAGCTGGTAGTAAATTATGGCTAAAATAATATGAAAATGTACAATGTCATTGAGCATACATGTGTATTTAGACATCTGCTACTGGTGAACAGGGGTATGCAATAATACCTGGGACCATTATCTGAAACTATATATCACATCTCCATGGCAACGTCGACAACAGAGTGTTAGGAATGTATCTAATGCATACAGTACAACCTCTTTGTATCAAATTCCAAATCCACAGATTATACAGATGTGTAATTTTTTGTCTGGTAGTTTTAAATGTGTGGAAAGATTTCACCTTCATGACAACCGAATGACCTTTGACCTTGCAATTTTTGGTTCCTCAAGCACTGATCAGCATTTCTCTAAAAGCTGGTATCGAGAAAAGATTCATGACTTGGTCACAAACAATTCTCTGTATTCACGATAACACCAACTTGCCACAAGAGGGCTCAAATCCACTGTAATTTGTGTTTGGCTTCTTTCTTTATCACTTTATTTTTGTACTTATCAAAGTGGGAGAAGGGACAGGAGAGTGACTCCCCCTCCCCCCCCCAAAAAAAAATAATAAAAATAATAATAATAATAAAATAAAATAAAATAAAATGAAGGTTCACAGATGGCATATTCAAATGTTTTATTTTCTTGACATACTTCAGATCACAAAGACAGCTCCTGAAAGACAAGGCATGTAACACTGGGACTGGCCATGATAACTAGCAGTATCACATCACAGATGGTTTGGAACAACTACAAACAGGACAACTATTATGGGAATACATACGTAAGTACAGTAGTACTACTTTGAATTAGTGCTGGACATATCAAAAAGGTTAACCCACTGTTAACTGACTGTAAACGATGTGGAGATTGAAAATCATTTTGAATTTGGAGGTTTCCGCCGTATAATGTCATTTTGCTGCGAAAACATGAACACTTTATATGCACGGAGACATTGGTATGATGACGGAGTAATTTCAATTATATCCAAGTATTTGACCAGTAAGCATTTAGTAGTGAAGCAAACATATTTTTTTTTTACATGAACACAAGCATGTTGGCACTGTTATTTCACAAAATCACTTTTGTTTTCATAAAAAGAGCTTTAAATACTTTATTGCTTTTAGGTTAACAGAAAATTACCCAGTTTTCATGGTAGGTTAGGTAACTAATTTGAAAATAACCAAATGACACAGTTCTACTATAAATAGCTAATTTTTTTTAGCAAGCTTACTTAGGGAAAAGTTGTTTTATAAACTGTTGCTCAGACAATCAAATCTCTTTATCAAACATATTTCACTGGTACAACCAACTACTCTTTTGTAGAGAAGTGTAAAGGAATATGTCTTCTTACACACAAAGTTGACAAACTCATACTGTGTATTTCAACTTGATCAAAACAAGCTGATAAGCAAGGAAGGAAAGTGTAATAGTGCCCTCTATTGGTAGTGGCCAGACAGTCTTCATCTCTGGTAACTCTGATCTATGCCTTTTGCTGTTGTCACTTGACTGGCAGGCAGTGCCACAGAAACGGGGCTCTGTGCGGACTCTGCAGAGGCATCGGATCGTTTCCATAGCAACACTTCATTCTCATGATAAGTGGTTTAAAATGTGATCATGGAGATGCAAAGCCTGGCTGACAGGGTTTACAATTCTATCTGGCTTAAAGGGAAAATTAAACTGTTTCGAAAAGAAGTGCACAGAAAAACCAGAGAAACACGTCAGTGACAATTTTACAAAAATCTGACAAATACAAATGCAGACATAAATTTACTAATATTCTAAGGACAATTTCTACATTAGCAACATTGTGAAGTTCAGTGTGAGCAACTTTCCATCTGTCTTGTAAAAAAATGTTACTAAATTTTCATTTCTTTAAAGGTATTGGCTAACATTTACCACAGTTAAAAAAATCAGATCTACATGATTCCCCATGCTACCAGTGTCTTTGATAAGGTCTAAAAATGACGCCCTGAAAAAATTGTATTTCAAAATGATTATTTAGTGCTTTAAAAAAGTGAAAATCGTAAGTTGATTGGATTCACCTGCCCATTTTCTCCCATAGACTTACTGTGTGTACACCTAGGCTATTTAAACTTGCCCCGAGTTTTAATTGTTTATTCGTGCATAACTTGCCATTGGCAGTGTAACTTTCCACACTTTTGTTTATTCTAGGGTGTTTATTTGTCAATATGAACACTACTATGTAGTTTAGATATCAAAATTTGACAATTTTTTAAATTGAAGCTCCACAATGTTAGCCTATCACTTTAACTCTTTACACGCTGAATTTATTCTGAGGGAATAATGACAATTCTGTTCATATTATTTTTTAATTTTGCTTTCCTTATTGCAGTATTGAAAATGGGAATTTTTCTAAGTTTAGATGTTACTTAAGCACACTAGCTATTTTTAGTGTCTCCTGTACAAAGGTGAAGGAGAAAAATAATCATTACAATTGTTCAATTTAATTTTACAATTGTACACAGATGCAACATTAGCATGCAAAGCCGTTAATAAAAAACTCGGCTTGAAATCTCTCCTTCAATGTGTGTTCCAATTGTCCTGTTTTTTTTTTTATTTCCTTGGTGAAGGAAATGTGTTCAACGTTTAACATTCATAAAAACTGAAAGAAAAAGGATACAAATTTGTGTACAAATCACAGGGAGTGTTGCTCATACATGTATAAAACAGCACAGTGTTGACAATTTGTAATGATCTACAGAAAATTAAAAAATAAATAACCTTAAGTAACTTGCACTGATGTGTTTCCATGATTATTCTGCGTTTATTGAAAGCAACTTGATGTGAACCTGGAATGTTCCTTTAAACTGCACTTTTCTGCTTATTACAATATATCGTAGACTGTATGGACCTACACATTTTGTGGATTACATTTTTTGGTACTTTGACCCTAACTTTTTGCGTACCACATCAAAACTTTACCAAAACATGACAATGATCTTCACTTTAATGAAATAAAGTTTGTGTGAGGTAGAACACTTGTAATTAATCAACACACCCTACTTAAATAGTTTCAATGTATTTTAACGTTTCAGAAATAAGGCTACAAAAAAAAGACTAATCATCAGTAGGATTATTTGATCGAAAAATAAATACACAAATATCTACACAAAGTAAATGGTTAAAGCCTTTTTTGATTCATCAGACAAAATTTTCACTCATCTTTCACAAAGTGTTGTATTGGAATCCCAGACATTGGAAAACAATGTACACCCTGTGGATAATGAAAATAGTGAATCTTTTATGTGGTAGCACAAATCACTACGTACACTTCATACAGCAAAACTAGTCTGTCCCCCACTCCAACTTCTATTTTTTAATTTATTTTCTTTTACCAATTTCTCAAAAGCATTTCAGAATGTTGATACAGGTCTATCTTAAAAACACAGAAAATTCCATTTTTGACTATTCACCAAAACTACACACTCCTTTGAAAGGTGCACTTTGAGGCACATTTAACCACAGAAAGTATTGTTCTTAAAAATGGTCAATGGTCAATGATCTTCGAGTCAGCAGGACAGAACTTAATCCACATATCGCGAACTTTTACAGAGTGCTGTGTGTGTGCTTTAAGCCAGAAGCGCTGTTTAAAAGCTTTTGATGGAGGATGCTGTTCCGTAGTTGGTTCCAGTCTCGTATTGTTTTGGGAAAGTAAGAGTTTTTGTATGCATCGGTTCTTGCAAACGTAATGTTAATATGGGCATTGTTGACTCTTCTTGTTCTTCTTTCGGTGGACTAGGTGATGTACTCTTCTGCCTTTATGCCTTCCATGCCTTTCTGGATCTTGTGCAACATTGTCAACCTGTTCTTTTGGCGATTTAAAAATGTTGTTTGTTACACTGTACAACAAACACTTCTTTTCTCTAACCCAATCAAACTATACTAATGTGAAGAGAATGAAAATGCATCAGAATTTTCAATTTGTATTAACTAGACAACATCTTTTGCTAGTCAGTCCAATGGATGGTCATCGACCTCAAAAGGCAATGTATGCATTCATGCTAATCACATGCAAATTTATGCAAATTCCTGGCACATCTAATGTCAGTAGAGGTAGTTGAGAACAAGCCTTTCCTTTGCTAAGTTTTCCAAGCTCTCAAATCCGGTCATCTCAGAGAGGGATTTCACCTGATTAATATGCGCATTTCCGTGAACCGACCCTTTTTCTTTTATTCCACACATGATATGGCAGACTTGTCTGCACATAACAGTGCCACAGATATCACTACAGATAGTCATTTTCAGACAACTGAAATGAAATGTTTCATGATTGACATTTTTTTTTAAAATTCCAGATTGTTCAGTACTGGCACATGCTAAGAATTGTTGTCTAAAGGAGACAATAATTTAAATCAAAGTCTACCAGTCACTACAATTCAATTTGTGAAATCTGACAATCAGTAATTAGCTAGAATTCAAAATGTGGCATTCAGTGTATGTCCTCTGCCATATTCAGAATCAGTAAAAGAAATTAGAAAATAATTATCTCTTATGACTCTATGCTATTTTTCAGGAGTAATTTTTTCCCACTGTCTTACTTCTTTGCATAGCAGTTAAACAACAGTTATTTTTTGAACAATGGGTAGTCTACAATGCAGGGATGTAGTCGAGGCCGGCTTTTCCATGTCACAAGGCCAATGGAAAAATATTTTTTCCCATAGACTTTATACACGTGACTCGGTCCGAAGCCAAGGCCAAGGCCAAGGCCAGCAAAATCTGGCCTCGACTACATCCCTGCTCCAATGAAATGCATTTTCAGATACTTTTGTCAAATTTCTGAAGTTCAACTTCATTGGCTGAATAAAGTGTACAGCATTTGCACAAATGACACATACAATTGTCAAATATGCACAGCAGAAGCAAGGGTAGAACTAGTACAATCCCCCCCCAACAAAAAAATAAAACAATAGTGGTGTGACAAACCATATACAGATTATCTCCCTCAAAATGTGAGTTATGAAGAGTTATTCTAGCCAGCAGACCACATCTCCTTTAAAATGGAAATTCTGAAGAAATCTGAGTAAGGACTAAGGACTTGACCATTATTGATACATACATCATTGCAATGTTTTCCCCTCTATCTTTCAGAAATCTGTGGTTGAACTTATTACTTCCTCTAGAGCTATAAACGTCTGACATTTGCTCCGGCGACAATTGCTCCGATGATTATTTCATGCACTAACCCTGACCCAAACACTAACCCTAACCCATTCTGAACTGGAAACCCAATGGTAAACCTAACCCTAACTCTTTGTCTTCTGGGATACTGTCACCGGAGCAACTGTCAGATCACTGATATTACTGTTCTGTGTGTTTATTTAAGTGTTGAGCATATATTACACTAAGTGCAACTTTCATTGCTATTTTAATCAATTTGCAGGTAATCAAATTGATGCAAGTTCTCATAGGACCATCTGTATTGCCAATTTGCCAGAGATGTTTCGGAGTCCTTGATCAACCATATAAATGGCGTAGATTATCTTTACATCATGGTAAGTCCGTATGATTATTTTTTGATGCATCCAGCATATATCACAATCTTCCAACCACCTCCAAATGTTTGTTGCAAAGTGATATTACCATCATTAGCAAACGTTTAAGACCACAAGGACATTTGCCATACATACAAAACAAAAACTAAAAACTTTTGCTTCTTAAAGAGATTAAATGCATATTACATGTAGTTATCATTCATTGCTCAAAGGGCAAGGGAAAGTACTCCCACCAGCATCAATACATTTAAAGGCAAATTAACTTTGAACTCTAAGCAAGAACTTGAAGAACCTTGTGCAGTGATGTGATGACCATACAGTGCCAAGGCCTTATAATTACTGTGGAAGATTCTTCAAGTTCTTGCACAAAAATCAGATGTTAGTGTATATTGTGTAAACACTATCTTGTGCCCTTTGAGCAATGACAGTGAACCCAACTTGCCCTTCAACATTTTCAAGAAGCAATAGTTTTGAGATTTTGTTTTCTACAAAGTTTAATGGAAAATATTATTATGGTCTTAAACTTTTGCTAATGATGGCACTTTATGAGACATGAAGAAACAATAATTACGAAGGTATACTCGCGTTCAGCACAGATTGTTCACATATATTTAAATTTTCTATGTGTAACACAATTTATTCAAAGGTTCTGATGATTTTTGAGAATTGCACACAATGATATTTTGGGCATCGGGTGCGTGTGGAGCATAGTGGTTTCTTGACACATCTCGATCTGGACTGATCAGCAAACTGTAAATCACAGGTAGGTCGAGACCAGCATCTCAACACGTGGTTGCTTCACCACGCACACCTGACGCGCAAAATAACATCATGCGCAACTCTCAACATTAACAGGCCCTCTAAAGAAGATCTGTGCTACACATCCAAAATTTAGGTATGCAAACAACTTATGCTTTTAATTCCTTAATTGATGTTTATACCAGCACGTATAAATCTTTATTTCAATATGAATATTAAACCAGTAAATGATGGTCATATTTAAACAATTTCTGATGGCAAAACATGTTCAGCTTATTACTGTAGGCTTTTATTTCAGTCCTGTCATATATTTAGTCAAATTTATTCAAAGGCTAGTGGGGTACTGTGAATGTGTATATAAATATTCTTTTTTTCAACATGGGTAAAAATTTGATACATAAGTAGAGTGATCGCCAATAGGGTGTTCAGCAATAGAGGGCGCTATCAATGAGCACATGCATAGATACTACTGTGACTAACTTATTCTAGCTTCTGGAGACATAACACAGGCACATCGGCAAACTTCACAATTTTACTAGAAATGAAGTCAGAGAGTCAAAAATTTGAGTTATGATTTCATGTGACCTTTACAGGAAGCATCAGAATTCCTTGGGTATATGCCACAAATTTTAAACCAGTCATTTATAAAGGACTTTTCAATTGTCAACCCCATGTCAATGTATATAAAAAAGTTTTTGGAAGCCAAGTTCTCTTGGACAAGCACACCCTCTACTTCTGAATGACCTACAGTATTGTTGATAGCGAAGATTGCAATTAAATTTGCAATGTTTTGGCCGCCACATGAAAGTGGTCGAACATGCAAGTACCTGTGAAAGCAAAATAGAGGAAGAATTTACAAAACCTCTGTCTCATTGAATTCATTTTAAAAACTGAACCTGCCTTCTGCAACCAGCAAATCCCAAATTTGATGATCTTGTAGTAAAAAAAAGGTTGTAATTAAGTCAGTTATAAATGGGCAAACCCAAAACAACCAAAATCTTTTTATCCCTCTTCTATGTGGAAGCTATTTTTGTCAATACCCTGCTAGGAGGGGAAATTTGTGGTGCGATGGTGGTTAGATCTTTGAGATGTGTGGAGTATAACATCACATGATGGAGCCCCAGCTTTCCATTATTCCCAATTGCTTGCCACATTGGAAAACCACAGTGACCTTCACAACATAAGTCTATTGGCCAACTGCCTGGCTGAACCTTTCCCTCAGTTAAAGGCAATATGTCTCTAAGTTAAAAAAAAACATGAGCCACATAATCCCTAATGCTACTAGTGTCTCTTTGAAGGCCTGAAAATGAAGCCCCGAAAAAATTGCAGTTCAAAACATCTACGAAATACATTTAAAAAGTAAAAATCAATTCCAGTTTTTCCCTATTAAATGCTGTATTATGGATTTTTTGTCCCCAGGACATTAATTTATGTGCCAATATTCATCTTTTACCAATTTTACAGAGGCAGCAAAACTGTATAAAGTTTTGTGTTCTAGGGTGTTTACTTGTCCATTCAAACACTGTCATTGAGATCAGATACTGTAAAACCCGAAATTTTCGCGGGCATTTAACTTTCGCGAATTTCGCGAGGAGTCAAGATTCATGAAAGTTAAATGCACGCGAAAGCTTGTATATACACAACTTTTTGTTAATGCCAATAATAGATCATATACTACATGTATACAAGTCAAATGACTCGAGATATAGTGCGTTGTCACTTACGATGGTTGAAATGCACCTCTACATTTGATAAAATGGTGTTTCAGAGGCATTATAACAAATATTTTAGATAAATTGTTGTGATAATTAATTAATAAAATACCCAAATGCTTCTTCCTAGCAAATTTCGCTATATATATATATTTTTTTTTTTCATGGTCGGTGATTCTGGAAAGTTTCATGCACGCGAAATGGCCGTCGGCTCCCATTCGCGAAAGTTTCATGTTGCGTAAGTATAGTGTTTTACAGTATCAAACTTTGGCAATTTTTAAACGGGGCTTCCACAATGTACGAGTGTCTTTAAAAAAAGGAAATGGCAACATTGGAAAAGTCCTGAATTTTAGAGCACAGTGATACCAAAATCAAGTTTAATGTTCCGGCTGTGAAAATTCACAGTCAAACATTTCCCCTTTGTTGTACAACAATTATCTGAAACTGCTGTCACGTGTAGCTTTCTATGGGTTCAAACTCTCTATTAGGGTCATACTTTTACTTCAATACAGTGCACTCTCGTTATAAAGAACACTGATATAACAAAATTTCATTTTAAAGAAGTAATATCTCTGTTCCCATATCTTGGATTTCCTTTGTATTTTATTGTTTTTGAGACCCTGATATAAAGAAATTTCGTTATATAGAAAGAATTTCTTGGGTCCCAAGGACTTCTTTATAACGAGAGTGCACTGTATAAGTAAATAAATGCTTTTTTCCACCAAGTAAACAAATTCATGGCAAATCATTCTAGCGAGGAGATAAACTGTAGTTAGTGTTTCAACTCGTTTGGTTCTTGAGGCATTTTGACTTTTCCCAATTGTACGGTGGTCCTATTTTCATCGCTTGTATACTTCCGTACAGCACATTTTCCACACAATATGTGATGTAAAGCTCCAAGTGATACAAATCTAAGGAGGAGAAAAATGTAAATTTAGAAAAAAATATACATTTAATATTAACATGATAACATCTATGAAAGCAGGCCAAGTTTTACTTTTAGCAGTATTATGAAATGTAGAATTTAAAAAAAGATTTGTGGATAGAATTTCCCAATTTCTTGATGTTATTCACACTGTCCTTGTCCATCAAAGATACAACAACTAGAGATAAAAGGCAGTAACATGATAGGCAGAAATAAAAAAAAGGCCTCTTGAACCAAATTGGTTGAAGGATATACCAAAGATACACCTGCTGGAGTGCATTCCTGGCTGGAAGAATTATCTTGAATTTGTTTGTTTGCTTACAGAGAATCAAGCAAGAACATACCAACATTTTATTTCTCTCAAGCCCTGAGAGAAATTAATCCCACAGAAAGCTACCCAACAAATTTGTCTGTCACAAAGCATACTGATGGACGTTATCTTAAAATGAGTCAACTTTTGACTACATAATTTTCACAGTAGAATCCTTGCATAGTCTGCTTGATTCTAGAATAGTTTTAAACCCAAGTTGAGGACTACGTCCAATCATGCTATTTACCTTTAATGCGACTTGCAGAATGAAAAATTGAAAACTACTGTTAGTTGATCTGTACCTGTAAATTGGTAAAGTAGTACTGCTATAGTTAGAAAATAAAAACTTGTTATTTCAAAGGCTTGAAGACAGAGTTCAGGATTTGCACCCTGGAAACAGCAAACTGAATGAAATCAGCTCAATCGTTCACAATGTGAACATTAGTATAAACACCTGTCATAGAACCTTTGGATAGAATATGTAGTTTTGATAAATCGGGACGGTTAAATTTCAAAATTTGCACAGTAACAAGCACGTTCCGTTAGTTCCAAAATTGTCTGATTGGCCGCGAGCGGAAGGTCACGCAGAGTTCAACTGTTAAATCCATAGCAGTGTACGTAGACGCTCACTGCCCGTCAGGTGGTCATGCATACCGTGTTCTGCAATTTGAGCAAAATTTAAACTGGTAGCATATCGTTATTAGTTTTCTCATAAAACAATAAGTTTGTGACGTATGGATCTCAAACTTTCAACACATAATTTGTTAGTACTTTACTACTACCGTTTAGTAATGATAATGAAGGGAAGTGATGGACTTGCAAATCCGAAGCTCAATCTTTAATGAACGTATCATGGAGGCAAATTCAGGTATTTCGCTGTGTGTATGTTGGGAAGGGAGAGAGGGATAGGAGAATGATATAACCACCATAAACCTTTATATGTTTCCTTCGCTTGGGGTCCCAGAAATTATCAAAATACAGAAATGTTTTTTTCTGCAGTGTAATTCGTGAAATTTAGGGTTGACATTTTCATCCCCCTCCCCAACCCCCTCCCCCCAGTTTTCACCCTAGTGCCCACCTAGCCTTCACGTATCCACACATATGCTTCAGAAAATGTACAAGTTCCTGAACAGGATTTCCTCAGTGTGTAGCCAGTTGTTTACCAGTTTCAACAGGCCTATATTTTGATCTACTAAGCTACAGGATGTTGAGAAAAGAACTCTTCCTCAAGAAAATAGGGTCTCCCCCACCCCCCCCCCCGCCCTCTCTTTATCTCCATCACTTTGTTGCTGTGATTATACATTTCAGTGTAATGATGACATAAATGGTACCCCCCAAGGTCCCAAAAAAGGAATCTGCCATTTTGCTGAAATATTATTGTTTCTTTGCCAGTACAGTACACTGGGTTAAAAAATTGTGTAAAAGTTATTCCTAAGCTGTGCTTCTCATTGCTGAAAAACTCTTCTTTTTGCAAAAATGATTTGTAAAGTGGTTTAATGCAATGCTAATAGCCTTTTACTCGAATTGTTGTCAGTTTATGCCACTATGTTGTGCACTGGCACCTGCCTAGTCACCATATATGGAAAATATATCTGATGGACGTAAGATGGCGCTGTACAACTTGGTACCCTGGATACCATGCTTCTTTGCCATCACTGTACGCTGGGTTAAAAAAAAATGTGTAAAAGTTATTCCTGTGCTGTGCTTCTCATTGTCAAAAAACTCTTGTTTTTGCAAAAATGATTTGTAAAGTGGTTTAATGCAATGCTGATAGCCTTTAAATTTGAATTGTTGTCAGTTTATGCCACTATGTTGTGCACTGGCACCTGCCTAGTCACTATATCTGGAAAATATATCTGATGGACACAAGATGGCGCTGTACTGTGGGGGCAAGGTCGGGGGGGAGAGGCGAGAGCTGGGGGCAGAGAGGTGGGGGGGGATCTGTCATTGCAAGGTGTACACATGCGCGTGTTATGGACTTTCAAAATGGTCCTAACAAGTAAATTATCCTTCGATCTCAGAATACCCTAAAACAAGTAGACCCTCCTCAGGTCTGGAAAAAAAAATACCCTTTTCAAGTATACCCTGTTTTCCTGATTTTGATATCCATTTCACTGTACGTGCATACATCATCCAACCGTGAAAAACAACCCTTTTAACGCAGTTTTTTCACACGCGCATCGGTCGTATACCCTTCGGAACTCAAACCCCCCCCCCCCCCCCCCGGGTCGTAGTACACACCCTATACGATGCCCGTATCATGACTAACTATGGTTTTATATATGATGCGAAAGTTGTATGTGATCCACAGTAATACATCTGTACTGGAATATTCATGAAGATGAGATACTGTTTATTTCTCTTTCTGTTTCAATCTTCATTGGACATAATATCAACTTGCAAATTGTTGTCCTGTTGAAAATATGTAGTTCAAACTATTAAAATACATTATTGAAAGAATTTGTGAAAAAGATATCTTGGGAGAATGGAGGTACCGTACTTGGTCAGATGCATTGAATCTGTAACACTCAGCCATTGTTAATGATGATTTTTTGTCTGGGCATCCAATAACCCGAGGTGGCAAGAAGCTATTAATGAAAGAAAAGCTAGCATACTAAAATTCTACAGAATTCCAGTGAAATAGAAATTCTTAAATCTTAAAATTTGTATCAAGAAATATACTTATAGAGAAACCAATAAATCAATGCCCTTTAGTAATTTTCTGGCACACGTTACTTGTACAGAAGGGCAGTTTCTACTACACAGTGCAAGAAAATGAAAAGGTTATGTCTTACTAGAGCAATGAAATCATCAAAAATGAAGTTATGGGAATATGATTTTTTTTTTTACAACAATGTCTGAGCATTATCAAATTTGCACCCACACGTACCTATTCACCCATCTCTCTCCCCCACACGTATACGCATACACATCCACACACACATCCACACACATACACACAAACACACACAACACACACACACACACACACACACACACACACACACACACACACACTACACACACACACACACACGACACGACACGTACGA
>JZLH01S0288635.1:56227-67950 GCA_001188425.1 Eucidaris tribuloides
CCATTGCAGGCACTTGTCTATAAATGTCACATTATTTGTTTCCCTTGGTTTGGCACTACAGATAGGTTTCAATTAACATTAATATGCTGTATTGCTGTTGTCACCAAGATCACATTAAAAATTTTGTAACACAAGTCTATCACCATGACTTTTATGCAACATAAACAATTAACCAGAAAAAGTTGTTGAATTCAAACTACAGTGAAACATACATACAGACTGTGCAAGAAAGACAAAGAACAAATGGTCTTTATGAGCAGGAGGTCTTTATGTACTAATTATCTGTGGAAAGCATTTTTCAAGAGAAACAAAACTTGGTCTTTATAAAAGGTGGTCTTTCTATACAGGTGGTTGCTAGAGCAGGTTTGACTGTATTTATCCACTTAAAGTGATAGGCTAACATTGTGGAGCTTCAATTTAAAAAATTGTCAAATTTTGATATCTGAACTACATAGTAGTGTTCATATGGACAAATAAACACCCTAGAATAAAAAAAGTTTGGAAAGTTACACTGCCAATGGCAAGTTATGCATGAATAAACAATTAAAACTTGGGGCGAGTTTAAATAGCGTAGGTGTACACACAGTAAGTCTAAGGGAAAAAATGGGCAGGTGAATCCGAACAACTTACGATTTTCACTTTTTTAAAGCACTAAATAATCATTTTGAAATACAATTTTTTCAGGGCGTCATTTTTAGACCTCATCAAAGACAATGGTAACATGGGGAATCATGGAGCTCAGATTTTTTAAACTGTGGTACATGTTAGCCAATACCTTTAAGCCACTGAATCTTTATCAAAGACAAAACACAAAGTATTCTTACAAAAAAACTTCTCTTTCGCTTTTCATCTCTCGCTTCTACAGACGACATATCGACGCACTATCGCCTTCTCCCAACCCAACATCAGTATCAGGTTTTAGCTCCCCAGCCCCGAAGGCACACACGTATTAACCAAAAACCCACAGACCTTGGGAAGCTGTTAAGTCGTCGTTCCGACGAGTGGCTTGGACGGCCTGGGTTTCTTTGCACACACTGCTAGCTGGCACAGGAAACGTCTACCCTGTACAAAGGATGTAATTCATTCATGGTGTTTCCCCCGTCGCCATGGCAACGCAGCTACACACCACCTAGCACTGGTATGTCAACCGTACCCGAGGTTTTATCTCCTTATCGGTTTTTATCCTAATTCATTTTCTAGCTTGTTTTCACACACACTCTCTCTCTTTCTCTTGCTCTGCATGGCTTTCAAATGCGGATGATCACAATTTTCTGTTCGTTTTGTGCTAGCTAATATGATGCCTTTCAGTGCGTAGTATTGGGTACTCGCGTACACTTACGTTTACTGTTTCATCTCATGCAGGCAGAGATTAAAATGTTTTTAGCTTGTAAATAACATAACTTTAAATGCAAACAAGTATGTTATATTACCAGTCACCATGTATTTCAGAAAAAGGGAAATTTACTTCCCTGTGATATTTCTTTATAAAATTAATTTATGAATAACCTGGGGGGGGGGGGGGGAGGACACCCGAGATTTTTGACTATATTTCACACTATAGCATCCAAAGGGTTAAAGGTGTTAAGGTTATCTGAGTTATACCTCATCAGAAAGAGCAGACTCTGCTCTTTCTGAATGCGACAGAGCAGGGATTTCTCAATAGGAAACCAGCTTTTTTAAAATAGTGCATTAAATAGAAAGAAAACTGACTGGGAAACAAATTTATGAATAATGAAGGCAGCAAAGAAAATTTGGCTGAAGCGGGATTCTATACGTTATTACTTCACGGTAACCTCAATTTGGGCCAACTAATTTGATTTCTCATGTCCCAATGTCATGGGCTAAGGTGAGGAAAGTTCTTTTTCTTTTTGGTTGTCAGTGATACAAAATGATGTCAATAAGTTGCAGTCAAAAGACTTTCCAGTGTTTAACCACCTGAAAAAGCGAGGGCAAACATGAATGTATAGAAATACACTTGGGAAAGAAATGCATGAAATGCTATATATGGAAATACCCATTAACATTTTTCCCCTCTCCTTATTAAAACCAAATAAGAATGCTACACAAGATGTGGAGGGGAGGGGAAACATTTATTACCCCAAGCATTGCATCCTGTCAGTAGAAGAAACCCACACAAAACGTGCAGAAAGTGAAATGAAAGAAACATTGTTTGGACTTGATGCTTGCCATGGTAACCCACAAATCAGATAGCTACATACTAAATTAAAGTACAATTATCACTACGTCTTAGAAAAAGGTTAAAAAACATTAATTACAAAAAAAATGGAAAAACAAAAAAAGATTAAAGCCCAAGTACAGTTTTGGTTGATCAGACAACTTTTTGTCAATCTGTCACAAAGTATTTTATTGTTACCCAAAGACATCATAAAACAATATCAGACCTACTGAAAATTGTTTATAATGAAAAATTGTCATCTTTAAATTATCAGAGAACAGGTAGTATGTACACTACCTATGGGAAATGGCATTTCATATTGAGTAATTTCTCTATAATGGGAGAGTTTCAGAGTGGGCATATTTTCTTTGGGTGATAGATCATACAGGTCTATCTAAAAAACATAACAGCCAAGGACATCCTTGCTTTACCATTTACAAAAACTATACTGCCGCTTTAAATCCCAAATAGCTTCAAATTGAAAAAATATATCATTAAATAATATCTTTAAAGTATAAATATTCATTAGGAAAATGTGTTAAGCTTTGATTCTTTCACCAGCAGTGCAGGGAAAAAAATCATGGGGGAGCTGGGCGGTTTTGCCCCCGAAATGGTAAAAGAGCCAACAAATTTGTGTAAAAGAGCCCCCATAAATTGCCATAGGGTTCAAACAAAAGAGTATCTGGAAATTACTGAAACGGGAAAAGTAGCCCCCGAAACGAAAATTTCATTTTTTCCCCGCAGCACTGCTTCTGCTCCAGCTAATACTCCTATGTTTTCTTCATCTCGCCAACAACGGTGGCCACTGTGATATATCCCTTTAATCCACAAATGGACCATTTCAAATGCAAACAATAGGATGTCAAATAGATATAATTGTTTCCCCTCTTTTCAGTCATCTCACCAACCCCATCTACACAATCTCGTCCAACCCCCCCCCAATCCTCTTTGCCATGTTCGTGCACGAGATATTAAATTATTCGTGCCAGCATCGCGTTATTCACTCCCCACCTAAATTGGATGAGTAAGCATATTGGCGGCAGGGACGCGTAAGTGGATTTACCCCGGCGAGATGGGGGTCACTTATCACTTGTCGCGGCATGTCATAATATTGTACTCCGGTCGGTAATTCCACGGGGTAAAGCGAGGAAAATGGTGTTAGTGTACAAGCCTGTTGATCTGTGCGCTAACACTGATTCTTGTTTTGACACATACACTTCACTCAAGTGGCACACACGTGTGTGTGTACTTTTGTGTTGGGTGCGGTGTCTGTGTGTGTGTACATTTGTGTTGTGAGCGTGTGTGTGTTGAGTGAATGTACATGTATGTGTCAAGTGCTTGTGTGTGTGTGTGTGTGTGTGTGTGTGTGTGCGTGCATGCGTGTGCGTGCGTGCGTGCGTGCATGCGTGTGTGTGTATGTGTGTGTGTGCATGTGTGAGCGTGTGTGAGTGTGTATGTGCTTGTACGTGTCGTGTGTGTGTGTGCATGTGTGAGCGTGTGTGAGTGTGTATGTGCTTGTACGTGTGGTGTGTGTGTGTGCGTGCGCATGCAGATGGTCATTTTTGTATACTCTGGTTGCATTTACGTATAAAAATATTGACTTCTCTTATTTGATTTTACATTAAGCCCTGTCTTATGAACTAGTTAAATGAACAACAACTCATATGAAAATTAATGTGAAAGGAATTCTCAAACTATGGCAGTATATATTTATGTTTTAAAATTGAGTGCAAACTGGAACATGCCCTTCAATAAGCCGAAAAATTAATTACACGTAGGTTCCCTTCTGTGGTTTCATACACATTATCATTGAAAGAAATCATGGTATGATATTATTCAAGTATTTATCACCTTAAAATGTATGGACATGATTATGATCTCTTGCAAACTGCTTGTCTGATTCTATGACCACAAAAATTTCCTCACATTACCACATCTCATCAATAGTCACATCTATTTTCGTTTTTCCTGTTAATTGTTATATCACAGATCCATGGCCTGGCAATTCAGGAGAGCATCAGATGGGAATAGAGATTCTGAGAAAACTGAAACTGACCACTGGCTAAGGAGGAAATGTGTGATCACTATTGTTGATGACAATGACAACCAAACGTCCTACACCTTGGTGAGTGCAACTAACAATTGTTCATACCTCAGAAATATTACTCTACAAGAAAGGACTAATAATTCATTGGTCTTGTAGGTGATATACATATGACATGGTATCATAAACAATTTATTTTTCTTGGTAGGGAACAATGACCAATTTTTTGAATACCCACTGAAGTAGAATGGCATTCTTTCTTTTATTCTACTCGATTAAGATGCCATACATACAGTTTACTCCCGTTATAACGAGCACGGTTATAACAAAATTCCTGTTACAACGAAGTAGAAATTCAGGTCCCAAAATTATTATCTATATATCTTTATATATTTTCACTGTTTGGTTATAACAAAATTTCGATACAACAAAAGAAAACAGCCGGTCCTGAGGGCTTCATTATAACGGGAGTCGCCTGTATGCTCATGCTTATTTTTTTTTCAGTATGGAAATGCAATAAGTAGAAATAATTTTCCATAACCTCTGTAATGTCAATGTATAGAATTTACTGAGAATAAATGAAGAGTAATGAAAAAAAAAATTAAATGTCCAATATACAGGTAGTTACATTCATTTTGTGCAAGGTGATTATTTATGGAAATGCGTCTTTCACATTTTTTCTGACTGTGCTGCATTCATAACATCTCACAGAAAATTTACCTCCACCAGAAAAATAACAACCTGGTAATATGTACATTTATGTTCACACACAATTAATTCAATTTTAGATTTAAGGTTTACATTGTATAAATTTGATGAAGTGTGTACATCTTTCTACTACAACAAAAGCTGGGTGCAAAACATACGTTGTGTACTTACTTTCTCTAAATATATGCATTTGCAATAACTCCATGTGAAAAAAAAATGAATAAAAAGTCATTATTTTGCTGAATCACAAAGCATTCTTCTTCCATTTCAGTTGATTTTATGTTCTTGTAAAAAAGAAATATGTGTGCAGTGCCATCACCATGAAAATGTAAACCACAATATGTCTCACACCAAGATGAACTTGCAAAATAGCTACCAGCTACCCCCTAAACAGCTAATGGTACATGCTCTATCTACAAAGTGTTCAATGATGTGAGATAGATTCCCCCACCCCAAGAAAAAAAGTACCCCCAAGAAAAAAACGTACTTACCCCCCCCCCCCAATAAAAAGAGTAAAATCAAATTATAAAATTATTTGAAAATGAAAATGTGTCCAGTGCTTGGTGCCAAAATGTAAGCAGTGAATCCGACAATGGAACTGTTAGAATTAGCTCAGAGAGGTTGTCCTTCCACCACTGGGTAAAAAAATCTCCCTCTACTCTGAAATGGAATGACTCATGTTACACAGTATTCAATAGGACCCGGAATGTGCCACTTCTTGCATGGAGGTGTGAACAGCTCCTTCACTCACCTGATTTCCATCCATCATGTTTGGATTATGATGAGGAGATAACTGTTGTAAGATGAAGAGAATTTAGGCAAAAACAAAAAGAGAAGAAAAATAGAAAAGGCACCATTAGCTTTTAAAATCTAACGAAGAGAAACTGAAAGAAAAAGCTGACTCTGCAAATGTTTGAATATGTCGAGTAGGTTATTTATTGAATGTGTTGGTTTGTCATTTTGAACTCAAAATAACAGTTTACTAATCTCCATCTTAATAGATAATCATGGCAGATTGGTCTAAATTTGGTTTGGAGGGGTTAAAGATTAAAACAAGTTTTAACAACTATTTCCCTTGAAGATGCAGAAAACAAATTCATGTAACCACTACCACTCGCATGGGGCAGCTAAACACCTTCTGAAATGCTGGCGTTGACAAGTGTATCCATGTTTTGCAGAGCATCAACTGTGTGTATGTGACCCATTCCCTCAAAATATGATTTCAAAAAGAGCTATTCACGTGTGACACACACACACACACATGTAATCACCTTCGACCGAGGACGTACAATTTTTAATGTGAGTGTATCTGTGTGTGAGTGTGTGTTTGTAACGGTAATACCGAGGACACACACAGCAATTTTTACCTATTAAATGAGGACAAAACTTCTGACAACTGCGGACGTATACATTTCAGTATACAACCTCCAGATGCGGACGTTCTCTATATACCCCCAGACCTTGCTTGCTGATTGTAATGCCGCATAAGCACCTCAATTACAACAAGATCTAAAAACGTAGACCGTCCCCCCTGGAAGGTACGTCTGCGGTTGTACAATAAAATTAATCCAAAACGTCCACGGTTGGAGGCGATTACAAACACACATACACACACACACACACACACACACACACACACACACACACACACACACACACACACACACACACACACACACACACACACACACACACACACACACACACACACACACACACACACACACACACACACACACGACAGACACAGAGTATGTAAGAAATATAAATCTGTGTTATGTATAAAGTAGGCAAATATTGTTGGATGATTATATGAGTGTAAGAAAGTTACAGGCATCTTATCATTTGATAATTAAACAAAACTCAATAATGCTCTATGAAAACTGTTGTAAAATTAAAACAATGTAATACTTTTTGTTTATGTGACACTAGCAGCAGTCAGGAAATTTCACATTAATGAAGTCAACATCTTCTCAAGATGACTTGACACACCCCGATATTAGTGTACAAGTCAGATGGTAATGTTTGTTACACTTACTCTAAATGACATTTGGAGCAGTCCACTTTGAATGAAGGGGTTATTAAGAAAGAACCTTGTATCCTTGATATATGAGTGATATTGAGAATTCCAATACAGTAGAATACTGTACATTTTCTTCTATTTAACAATCTATTCTAATCAAAGAAAATAGGTTTGACTGTCTGAAACCCTCAATTTCAAAATACCACAAACATGCTGCACCATGTTATACCAATTTATGACATGGAGAATTATTGGGGAAAAAACTTTTTCTTCATACATTAAACATGGTTAAACAATGTTTCCAATTTAAACAAATCTGAACTACATGATCCTTCTTGCTATTAATATCTATTGTGTGGCATAAAAATGAAGCCCTGAAAAAAATTAATCCGAAAAAATCATAGAGTGCTTTAAAAAAAGTGAACATTTATGAGTGACTAGGTTTACTATGCACAATTCTCAGAATGGACTGTAGTCCTAAAATAAACCACCTGGTTTATGTTTTGTTGTGAAAAATCTTGATAGTAAATGCATAATTTTAAAAACACTCCTGTATTTATTACTATTTCTACTTTTTGTTTATTATGTTTATTTATACATAGCCCAGACATCAAAATTTTACAAGTTTACAGATAAAGTGTCTGTAATGTTAAAAAGATGTCTTTGACATTCCCCAAACAACTGCAATCACATGTATACATCTCTTATCGCACTCTCTCACAACGTATATCTGGGTATCTACATTTAACGCTACAAGAATTTAAATCAGAACGGAAACGGCTATTATGCCAGCTCCCGAGGTAATTTGTACCCTCTTCCTTTACACGGTAGCACAATTGCCAAATCAAGAACCTAACTGTTTATGTGTCATATAGTCTGGTATTCGCGTCAAACATCTTACCCACGCGAAAAGTGGGTCAGAGCGAAATCAGTTCCATGCTGCACACAGACCTATGGACAGGGACACACACACTCACACATACACACACACACACACTCTCTCTCCTCTCTCTCTCTTTTACAAGTCTTTGTAGTGGTCTTTTAATAGCACGATGTCAAAAGTGAATCTATTATTTGGGTGTGCAGGGAGAAAACTGGGAATGTGTTTCCCATCTTATTGATGACAACAACAGAGCTCCTCAATTCTTTTTCCATTTTACTCTTTCCTTTCTCTCTTTTTGGTGAGGTGGTAAATGTTAATCAAATGAAATTCAGATAAATTGGCCAGCAATTCAAGCCACGCTTCGCTACCGTCTGCGCCGTGACAGCGAGATGTTGCGATGCAACCCCGCGGACTCGCACGGAGTATAATACCTGGTAATTCGTAATCACTTTGCAAGGAGCACTTTCATAGAGTATGATTACAGGAGTACATGCTTCCCTCATTGAAATTACAAGACACCTTTATTACAGCTACAAGCTTTTAAAAATGTACACACCTCCTACATGCATGTAGTGACCTTTGTGAATATATAACCTTCCCCTACCCCCTCCCCATCCCCTTCCCCAACCGCTCACCCATCCCCACTCCCTCCAGAAAATAAAAGATATCATTACTGGCAATGAAATCAGTAAATGCGTAAAGTTATTATCTTTGTAAAAATTTGTGAATGAGCATCATTTTTAATATCAATGATTGACAGTATACCCTGTGGCTATTCACGGAATTAACTTTCGAGAAATTTGATCCAAAAGCTGTTAATCAGCTGCAGCCTTTTTTTTTTTTACTTAATAACATACAAGAAGGTTGAGACAATGCTACGTAATAAACAACAGTCATTAGAGAGCTATAGCTTCCTAACAATGATTTAACTTAACAAAGGTTGTTCCTCAACCTTTTTTCTGCAACATGGAGGCGGTACATGTAATTGTCATTCTTCTACACAAATGAAAATTGTTAGAACAAAAAATAAATGTTCTGTGATTGACATGTATGGCATTTCACTGATACATTTGAGGGACAATATTCCTCCAGCATGTCTCTCCATAAATAATTTTCAAACACACAAAGATTACATGTTGACTGTTGATTGAAAGAAAGTTTATATACACTGTATATAATCTATGTTATTTTTAAATACCCCCCCCCAGGAAAAAAACACCCCAAGTTACTCAAGATTATGAAAGATAAAACTACAAATTCTTTCAGAAAAAAAGGCTTTGTATAGTTTTCTACATGTATAAGTGCTTCAGATACAATCTACAACAAAGTAATGTAAGCCTCAACAAACTGCAGTTAAAATACAGTCAAACCTGTCTTATCAGACCCGTGTACAGAAAGACACAACACTAAAGGACACCAAACCAACCCCAAACCAAATTGAAATTGCACATATTAACCTGTACAGACATGACCCTGTCTATAAAGGACACTTTTGCTGTTTCCATTCAGTGTCCTTTCTAAACAGGTTTGACTGTATTATACCATTGTCTGTGAATGTATAACTGGCTGAACTTAACCATCCCCCCCCCTAGCTCGACAGACTCACACCGCATGCTGCGTGTGAGTCTTGTGGAAAACTAATAGCCATATTCTACATGTCACAAACCCGACTTCTACCCCGTTTCACCAACCTTTTCTGGCCCATTTCTGACATTAAAACATGTCAATTTGTGAATGTACATCTACCTCTTAATATAGTCAAAGAAATTCGAAATCCAAAACTACCTAAATACTACCCCACATCTCCAAAGCAGGCGACACCTTTCTGCCGTTTCGTCTCTGCCACGTCTCCTCGGCCTACTGAAGGCTGCTATACACAGCTCGTCCGCGACGCCGCATGACGAGAGCTAGAGACGTCCGATCCTACATCCTGTCCGCCGACCGACCGGCGCGGCGGTGCGGTGATCAGCGGCCTAGCCAAAGCAGTGGTAGTCTATAGGTTCTAGCCGTTTTCTATTTTGGTATAATTTCTCAGAGTTGCAGTACTCGAATATCGCGCCAAGCCGAGTGAGGACAACTACCGCCATGATTTGCTCCGGCACCGAAGATCGGGCGGCGCAATCACTGGGGTATCGACTCACTTCGGTCTTGCGCGATATTCGAGTATTGGCTTGCAACTCGGAGAATTATACCGAAATATGAAACGCTAGAAGCTAGACTAACGCAGTGTGCGGCATTGCGCATACACTTTATATTCGCGAGAAAAAACATGGGCGAATGTCGCTTGGTGATGAAACAGACGAGACGTCGCACTCTTAAGAACAACTCCTCTTATTTGGAAGAAGACGAGTTCATATTGGGTAGCATACATTTAGTTATCGATTCCACGTATAATACATTGTGGGATATAAATGAATCATTCCAGAGTGGTGACTGGCGGTAAGTACGCAAAACTGTGACATGAATTTGCTACAAATTTCTCTGCCAAACGCTAAATAGAAGGAAATTGGGTGCAGAGTGAGGCGCGCCACGCTGGTACAGTGCGGGCCGTTGAGGTAACCCCCCCCCCAAACCTCTCCACAATATCCCCTGTACAACCTGTCTATAAAAGGACACTTTCACTGTTTCCATTCAGTGTCCTTTCTAAACAGGTTTGACTGTATATACCATTGTCTGTGAATGTATAACTGGCTAAACTTAACCCCCCCCCAAAAAAAACCTCTCCACAATATAGTAGTAACTGTGATGGTATTTTAACCTACACTGTAGTCAGAAGGCACAGTTATGCTTGTTGGGTGTATTCTACATGTAACTGCAGAAAGGCTATTTTTTATTTTTTTTGAAGATGACTTTACCAGTCAATAGTTATGTAATATCGCACACACTTACATGTACGTGGTATATCATATTAATTGCAGATAGTATGAATATTGCACAATCGAGGATGAGTGCAATATTCATGCTGCTGAATGCAATACATCTGATATAACATGCGAACAAATCTTGATTATCATAATATGTACAAATTCAGGGAAATATGCGAGAATCTGTTGGAATTGTTACAATTAAATCAATAAATGCACAAAAAGACCTAACTCTGTATGTACTAGTAGGCAAAGTGTATTCCATAGCATTCAATACTTGCACACTTCATTGTTCACTTTATATCTGCTGCAAAAAACTAATGACCAGCATTATACCAATGCGGCCCCGTCTGTGCCAGCACTTGATATTGTAACTAGTTTGCATGCTTATTCCACATAGATCTAGAGATAATGTAAACTATGTAGGATAGGTAATAAGCTAACAGTATTGCATGCAAGCAAGCCAGGAAAAAGAGAACACCCAGTACGTAAAATATGAGTTTTATTCTACATCGAAAATGTGGGATCGTATGTATAATGTGAAATATTCAAATACAGTGCATTCCCGTTATAACGAACACAGTTATAACGAAATTCCTGTTACGATGAAGTAGAAATTCAGGTCCCCAAAATTATTATCTATACATCATTATATACTTTCACTGTTTGGTTATACTGAAATTTCGATACAACGAAAGAAAACTGCCGGTCCTGTGGACTTTGTTATAACGGGAATCGCCTGTACAAGAACACAAAAATGTTGTTTTTGTTTGTGTTTTGTCTTTCAGCCCAGTCATACATTCTTAAATCTCTCACAGGATGCTAGCCGTACCCCTACATTCGGACGACAAATCAGCGTGACATTTCTGCAATGAGATAAAAACCTGCACTCACACCGACCAGGAGAGCTTGCCGATTCATTTGTACCAATCGGACGAACCAGACCACAACGTATACCGGTGATGTACATAAATAGAGCATTATATTATGGTAAGACGCAACCAAAGCCAGACAGTACACCATCA
>JZLH01S0288646.1:12358-23670 GCA_001188425.1 Eucidaris tribuloides
CTGCAACGATAGACGCATAACAATGAGGTTATAAAGGTGAAAAAATTTTTGTCCCGACTTATTATTACATGATGCACAGCCTGCCAAAACAGATAGCAGTTGAAATTTAAGTTATCAAAAAAGTTGTTTTAAAACAAATTTTTGATAACTTGAATTTCTACCTGTTATCTGTTTTTGGCAGCTTGTGATCATGTAATAATAAGTCGGGACAAAAATTTCTTTTCACCTTTATAACCTCATGTTATGGTCTATCCTTGCAGGAATTCAACAAAGAGATAGGCAACGTTGTAGGCAATGTATTTGTGGCAGCGGCCTGTGTGGCATACTACGGTGCATTCACCAGCCTGTACCGTGCCGAGCTGGTCGACTACTGGACCCAAAGATGTAAAGAGCTGGAAATCCCTGTCACAGACGGCCTCACACTGACTAAGGTAAGATGTCGTAGAGTAAAATCCACAGTATAGTTTGGTCGTTCTGAATAATTGTTTCACAATTTTAAAACCTATAAGACCTATGCCATTTGAAATGCTAGGTGGATAGTCACATTTTATCATTTGACTATTCAATATTCAGTGGTTCTTTTGAGATGCAATTATGTGATATTGTTTCATCAGCGGCCAAAAAAATGTAAATATTCAAATTTCAACTGAGTATGGCACAATCATAAACTGTCAGATTGCATACTTTATAGATGTTCAAAGAATATTAATGTACATGTACACTTATAATACACATACAAAATATATTGATAATGTAGGTCAGGCATGATTTGTCATGCATAAACTTTGTGTTCTTGTTTCATTTTGGTTTGTTTCTATAATAGTAAGTTAGGTATTCTTTCATGTACTGTATGTTTATTTTGTGTTCTTAAACGTATTGGCTAACATTTACCACAGTTAAAAAGATCTGAGCCACATGATTCCCCATGCTACCAGTGTCTTTGATTAAAAATGAAGCCCTGAAAAAACTGTATTTCAAAATGATTTTAGTGCTTTAAAAAAGTGAAAATACTAAGTGGACCAGATTCACTTGCCCATTTCCTCCCATAGACTTACTGTGTGTACACCTAGGCTATTAAAACTCGCCAGGAGTTCATGCATAACTTGCCACTGGCAGTGTAACTTTCCAAACTTTTGTATTCTAGGGTGTTTATTTGTCCATTTGAACACTACTATGTAGCTCAGATTTCAAAGTTTGGCAATTTTTTAAATTGAAGCTCCACAATGTTAGCATGTCATTTTAATGTATCTCATTTCCCTGTTTGATTTTGTAAATTTGCACTTTTTTTATGGACTTACTGAAAAACAGCTTTGTAGCTGATAGCAAGTTTTTTAGCTCATCCGGCCCGAAGGGCCCGATGAGCTTATGCCATGGCGTGGCGTCCGTCGTCCGTCCGTCCTTCCGTCCGTCCGTCCTTCCGTCCGTCCGTCTACAGATTTGAAAATGCTTCTTCTTCGTCATTTCTCAACCGATTTTGATTCTGATTGTTTCATATGATAGGGCTAGGTGGGGGATTTAAAACTTCTACGCAGAATCATGAAATTCATTATATATATTAATCTTATGAAATTTTATGCGAAATCACATAAAAAATGCTTCTTCTCCTTCATTTCTACCGATTTTGATTTTGATTTGCTTTATTTGGTAGGCGCTGAGTTGTGCAACATTTTAAAACTTACTACAACAGAATTTTGAAATTATACTCAATTAATTATTATGGCTAATTTATGCAAATTATTCAAAAATAACAAAAATTGCTCTTCTCCCACATTTCTGACCGATTTCCATTCTGTTTGTTTTGATCTGATAGGGCTAGGTGGGGGCTTCAAGACTTCTACACAAAAACTTTTGCAAATTAATCAATTAGCAAATTTAAAATTAATCAATTATGCAAATTTATGCAAATTTTTCGAAATTCACAAAAATGGCTTCTTCTCCTTCATTTCTCAACCGGATTTTTGATTTGATTGCTTTATTGGTAGGGGCTGAGTTATGCCACATTAAACTTCTACACAGAATTTGAAATTTATATTCCATATTAATTATGGTAATTTATGCAAAATTAATCCCAAAATAATAAAAAAATTTGCTTTCTTCTCCCACGGTTTCTTGACGAGTTTTCTCTGTTTGTTTGATCTGATTAGGGCTAGGTGGGGGGCTTCAAGACTTCTACACAAAATTGTGAAATTAATCAATTATGCAAATTTATGCAAATTTATTCAAAATCACAAATAAATAAAAAAATATGCTTCTCATTCATTTCTCAACCAATATTGATTTAGTTTGCTTTATTGGTAGAGCTAAGCTTGGTACACTAAACTTCTACCAGAATTTTTTAACTGTTGCTCCATTAATTAATTTATGGTAATATATGCAGCAATTTATTCCAAAATTAACAAATTTATTGCAGTTCTTATTTCATATCAAGTACTTTTTAATTTGGTTTCACTTCATAATGTGGCTTTTTCCAAACAACAAAATCAGTAAGGGCCCCGGAAGGGATTTGGGGTGCAAATTCAATATATATATCTCTGTTACGTCTATTATATTAATTTTTTTTTTTTTCATGTGTCAACCTTCTGGCGGCAAATGAAACTAAGTATTTCTCACTTAAATCTATTTTATTCTCGATTCATGTTACCTTCCGAGGACATGCAAATATTAATTTTTATTGACAGTATAAATGGTCACCCGAATAAATTTCGATATATGATGTTGCGAGATCGGATTGCGATGAGCCTACGTCGATTGACGTTTCTAGTTTCACATTCTGTCGTTGAATATAAATCACTTAATCACAATTGATTTCTTTTTGTCTCTTCACAGGTTCTAGCCGACCCATTTGAGATCCGACAGTGGAATGCTGATGGTTTGCCGAGAGACGCCGTGTCCACAGAAAATGCCATCCTGGTCACTAGAGGGCGCCGGTGGCCACTAATGATTGATCCACAAGACCAGGTGAGAAAAAAAAAATCATGATTTATTTTCAGGTAGCTTGATAACCCTTGTCCGAGGTATATGTGTGCATTATTTTTTCTGTGGCATTAATACTAACCCTGATCTGATCTTTTTTGTCTAATTTTACTTAAATTTAGTTTGATATTTTGAGTTTCATATATATTTAGTTTCATATTTGTAAGCATGACACTACTGTATATCACAAAAATGACATTTCGAATCACAAACATATTCTGGTAATAAGATTATGGATTGTAATTTGATTATTAAAGTAAAAAAACACTTTACTTTTTTGCAAAACTAAATAGCATGAGTGTCATGTTTGTTTTACGTTAGTTGCAATGGTATTTACAGGAAAAAGCAATTCCAAGTAAAAGTTTCTGGCATTGAGAGTTTTCTAACCATTGAATATTTGGGTTTTATTTAAAGTTCAATAACCATACTAGCAGTTAAGAAATGAGAAAACATCCTAGTTTCATGGATTGGTTCTAAACACCTTCACTGATATATAGCATTATCCTTTAACACTTATCCAACAATTTATTACTACCTGAATCATCAGGCAAAGTTAAGAGCATCTGACAATTTCAATGAAAGGCCATGTGTAGTTTTGGTTTGTCAGACAACATTTTCGTCATTTGTTGTCAGAATTTTCTATTGTCACCCCAGACATTAGAAAACAGCATTAAACTGCACTGAAAATTCTTTATAGTGACAAATTATGATGTTTAAGTTATCAGAGAACATGAAGTGGTATATACATAACCTATGGGAAATGCCAGATTCCCCCACAACCCCCCCCCCTAAAAAAAAAACATTTTACATTTTGAGTACTTTCTCAAAAATGGGGGAGTTTCAAAGCGAGCAATTTTCAGGGCATGAATAGATCATATAGGTCTATCTAAAAAACATAATTGCAAAGAATATTTTTCTTTTCCAAAACTATACTTCGATATAAAAAGTCTGCCACTGTATTTCTATTTATCCATCAGCTCAACCATTCATGTGTTTTGTGTTGTTTCAGGCTAATCGCTGGATCCGTAACAGAGAGGCCAAGAATGGCTTGAAGGTCATCAAACTGACTGATGGTAACTTCCTGCGTACCTTGGAGAATGCCGTCCGTGTCGGTCTACCTGTTCTTCTTGAAGAGCTTGGAGAGACGTTAGACCCTGCCCTGGAACCCATCCTGTTAAAACAGACATTTGTCCAGGTAAGGAATTTGTGGCATGCTGACGTGAAATGTACTTTTCTTATTAAAGTGATAAGCTAACATTCTGGAGCTTCAATTTAAAAAATTGTCAAATTTTGATATCTGAACTACATAGTAGTGTTCATATGGATACATAAACACCCTAGAATAAAAAAAGTTTGAAAAGTTACACTGCCAATGGCAAGTTATGCATGAGTACACAATTAAAACTCGGACGAGTGTAAATAGCCTAGGTGTACGCACAATAAGCCTATGGGAGAAAATGGGCAGGTGAATCTGATCAACTTACGATTTTCACTTTTTTAAAGTACTAAATAATCATTTTGAAATACAATTTTTTCAGGGCGTTATTTTTAGACCTTATCAAAGACAATGGTAGCATGGGGAATCATGTAGCTCAGATTTTTTTAACTGTGGTTAATATTAGCCAATACCTTTAAGACGGTTTAATATTATAAATGTTCTTTGTGCAGGAGTAGTTAGTAGCTTTCAGAATAGTAAAATTTCAATCTATTGCAGAATTGATAGTTCCTAGTTTTGGTTTCTAACAGTAAAGGTACACAAACATGGCCAACTTCAATATATTAAATGTGTTATGTAATAATGCTTGTTCTTTGTAATGTGGGTCATATTGAATTAACCTCAAATGATTAGTAACTGATTATTTACATGATGTTTGAATTTTACGAAACTTTATAAAATGTTAGCTTGATCATGCTGCAGTAGTATTTTATTATCCAAGCAAGCACAAATGTTTTAGCTTTTAATGAATGTTTCTCAAAAATTATTCTGATCCATTTTAACATCTCCATGTCTCAATTGCTATGAGCTCTTTGCAAACTTTTGCATATTTGCATTTAGTGTATTATTTTTGTGGAAAATATCAAATACAAATAATTGATAAAGCCTATTAGTTTGGTCATTTCCTGCTCTCTGTAATCAACTAACTTGATACACAGGGGGGATAATAGTGTAATGCATAATTTGATTGTCATTATATCAATCCTATTGTATGTACCACATTTTACCGTAACCAGGGTGGTCGTCTTTTGATCCGTCTCGGAGACAGCGACATTGACTACGACAAGAACTTTCGGTTCTACATGACCACCAAGATGGCTAACCCCCACTACCTGCCGGAGGTCTGCATCAAAGTTACCATCATCAACTTCACTGTCACCAAATCAGGGCTAGAGGACCAACTGCTCAGGTATGAAGATCATCTCTCCCCCACACACACACGCTTGCTATATCAGAGATAGACCAGTGCACATAAAAAGATTTTGAAAGACACTCCCTAACATGGGTAATGGTGTCATTGTTTGTTAACTCCCTATCTGTGGTATTTTTCTGTTTATTTTCCAAGATATTGTCAACTTATGACCAGTGACATCTTAGTTTTTGATTAATTACTACTAATTAGTGGTCATCTTGAACTTTGTTGGCCATACAGAGTTCAAGATGACCAAACCTGAGGCAGAGTACACGCCGGCAATCGTTAACTCTTAACATGGCCAGAGGATCTGAATTTCCATGGGCTTTGTATGTATTATTTGGTGCAGATTTGCGACTTTGGCACTTTAAGAGTTATAAACAAGTGCATACGTGTAACCAGCCTGTGTACATCGCATTACATGTGCTTAGTAACTAGCGTATTGAAAATGTTACAATGTTCCTATGTACCATATATATCGTGTGACGGGTTCTCCACCTGAATAACTGTCAATGATTGACAGCGAGAAGAATTTATAGCACGTCGTAAAATGTGCTAAACGCATTCGTTTTTAATATGTATGGACTTTATTTAGGGCAAATTTTTGCAGGTTATGTCATTGTACGGTTTTCTTAACACAAATATGGAGGTGAGAAAATGTCAGTATCATTTTTAGGTTGGTCTTTTGTACCTTTAAGGTTTGCTAATCACTCATCAACTTTCTCTCCTCAGTGACGTTGTGCGTCTGGAGCGTCCAGACCTGGAGGAGCAGCGAAATCAGCTGATCGTCAGAATCAATGCCGACAGGAATCAGCTAAAGGCCATTGAGGATCGCATCCTGAAACTGCTATTTGAGTCGGAAGGCAACATCCTGGATAATGAGGAACTCATCAATACACTCAACGAATCCAAGGTAAAACATCTTGCATTCTTAAAGGGTTCGTAATGCCCCTTGATTGGCAGCTTGCTAGTATTGCAATTATGTATTTTTACTCGCTTTAAAAATGTAAACACTGTCATGGAAATTCACAGTTTTCTGCCCTAAAAAAGTCATGAAAATTCAGGCAATTTAAATGTACGAACCCTGATACAAACATCGGAAAGCCCCATTGATTTTGACTTTGCCGCAGAGTCCAGCCAGTGCATTAGTAGGAAAGTTTAGACCTACCACAGAAAATATGTCTTGAAACAGAAACATGAGAAGACATGACTGGAACAAATGACCCCTTGTCATTACCTCGCTACCATCACTGGACAAATAATAGGCTGCTCTAAATAATTGATGCATTACTTCGCGTCTGCACCCAACCACAGTATCATGGAACATAAGTTCTATAGCTTTGTATCCCATGATGATGATGATGATGATGATGATGAGTTACAGTAAAAAATTATGCACCGTGCACATCTAGACATGTGATTTCTACAATCAAAGTGAACATTCTCAACAACTGGATGTGTGAAATAGATATATTTTGATTGCTATGTTACAAGTGCTGACCTTGTCTTTTATTATGACTTGTGTGCTTCTTCACTAACTGCATGTTATCTTGGAACTTAGCATGCATTGACTTCAATGTAATTTTTTTTGCACACACACATACAAGGAACAATGAAGTTTAATGCCATGAACTTTTGTCATGACAGGTAACGTCAGGTGTCATCACGAAGCGTCTGGTTGAAGCCGAGCAGACAGAAGAGAAAATCACGTTGGCTCGTGAGAAGTATCGTGTGGTGGCCACCAGGGGGTCCGTCATGTACTTCGTGGTAGCATCCTTGGCAGAGATTGACCCCATGTATCAGTACTCACTGAAGTATTTCAAGAATGTAAGTCCAGTTGTGGAAATTAAATTATGTCAACATAACAACTTCAATGTTTTTGACCAAGTAGTGTTGGTCACATAAAACCAGTGTGCAGCACAACATCCATTACATTTTATATCTTTCTGATGATTTGTTTTCCAGAAAGAAGTAAACAATTTTCTTCCTATGAAATTCTCAGTCTTGGCAAAATATCACAAGATGAAATTCACCTTGCACTGTTAAGTAGTGACTAGATGATATACTCATACATAACAAACAGTGCACTGGGATCATATGGGTAAGGTGGGTGAGCAATATTGCTTTTGTTGTTCAAATTCAAAATTGAAGAATAGACAAATATATAAACTAAAAATTAGGTAAGTTAATAAATGCATGAGTAAACTAAATTATCTATTGATATTTCTCTCTGTAGATAACCTCTGCTGTTATTTCCTGGTTTTGTTTAATGATTTTGTGAATAAATTATCAATCTAGCAATACTATTTTCATGTGTGTGTGTATGTTGAAGAATATTTGAACCTATTACCTACTTTTACTTATTTTGATTGGTCCATTTTTTTTTACTTACAGCTTTTCAACCAATGTATTGAGAACAGCGAGAAGAACAGTGACCTTCAGATCAGGCTACAGACGTTACTAACACAGACAACCATCCAGGTCTACACCAATGTATCAAGGTTGGTAACTTAACCAAAACTTTTTATGCAGGTTTTTAATAAAACAATGAGTAACGCACATGCTAATTGAACGCTTTCCCTACATGATAAGCTCACAGAGTGATATACCACTCCTAATATCAGATGTTGACAGTCTGTCATGCCTTAAAGTAAATACAATCATGCATTCCTGTTTTGACATTGCTTTTAAAAAACTAACCACAAATCCTCATTTTGTATTTTAGGCAATTATTGAACACTACCAGTTTCAGTTGTCATTTTCTACTGGTCATCACTATTTTAACTTAAAGGACAGTGACATGATATGGAGAAATTAAAAAAATGCCTCTAGAACCAAACTGTTTGAAAGATATACCAGTCTCTACACCAGGTGGAATTTATCTCCTGGTTGAAATGATTTGTCTTGAATTTGTTTACTTACAGAGAATAGCAGTACCAGAAAATACCAGTACTGTATTTCTCTTGTGCCTCAAGAGAAATTAACCCCATAGAAAGCTATACAACAAGTTTGTCTGTCGCAAGCCATACTGATGACAGTTCTTTTAAAATGAGTCAATTTTTGACTACAAAATTTTCACAGTAGTATCTTAGCATAGTTTGCTTGCATCTAGAGTAGTTTTACCCTAAATGGAGGAATGCCCCCTAATTATGTCATTTACCTTTAATGTGTTTTTCTTCTATCTTCCCAACAGGGGTTTGTTTGAGGTTCACAAGATTGTCTACTCTTTCATGCTCTGTGCTGATATCATGAGACAAGAGGAGAAGATCATGGACGAAGAATGGAATTTCTTCCTGCGCGGTGCTGCTGGAATGGACAAGGTATGGTTACAACCTGGCCTGTACTGATTCCAAGAATAAGGACATTTTAACCATAACAAAACCATACTTTATTATGTGTTACTCTGTGTCAGATCTGCATTGATTTTGGCTATGCAGCATGCATAGGGTACTTGTTATTTTCAACCTGACTATACACATTTTGGAGGCTTTGAAAGGACAAAAAAACACTTTTTTGCAGGAAAGTTGTTCTCTGATCACCATACTTTCATGTTATCAAAAATATTTATTAATGATTGGGAAATATATATTCAAGCATGAATGTCACTCTATATTAGCAAACCATGCAAGACAAAAATCACCTCTATAAACTTACACATTGTAGTATTGCACGAGTGAAGAGACACGATGTGGTTTTTGCAATGATTCTCTCTAAAACTTTCAGTGTTGCTTCTTATATTCATTGTCAGTAGAAAGAGGGAATAACAAACCTATAAATAATACCTGTCAATCCACTTTTACCACAAAAGGGCAGCAAACAAAGAAAATGTAAAGGAAAAAAAATGAAAGAATTCATTGTCCCAGGAATTTCAGTGTGCGGGCAGTTTGATTTTTCATCGACATATTAACACTTTGAGTGCTATCGGCGAACCGGTTCGCCCACGTACAACATCAATGAGGTACTATCGGCGAACCGGTTCGCCGAGAAGACAATCGGATCCATACATTTTAATTCGAATGACAAATGTCACTGAAGTTCCTACCAATGACATTTATCGGAAAATGAATACGCAATGAACCAAATAAATGAGTTAAAATGTATTGTCTCTTATACCATTTGCAATTTTACAGAAAATCGTACAATTTGGATAGGTTATACACATAAGTTCGAAACAATCCAGTCCCTGGTTAACACACCTGGATTTTAGCCCAGCACCCAAAGTGTTAAATGGCAGCAACACGATTTGGACAAGTAATAAATACCTCAAGAACCAAATTAGTCAAAACATATACCAATGTACACATTGGGTAAAGTGTAAATTTGTGCTGGAAGGAATTGTCTGGAATTTGTTTACTTAAGGAAAATCAGCATTAATTTACAAGTATTGAATTAGTCTCTGGCCCTGATGAAAATTGATCCCATAGAAGGCTACACACAACAAATTTCACCATCAAAGCATTTATTGATGATAATTGTACAACAAATAGGAAATGTATGACTATGAAATTTTCACAGCAGAAGCTTCAAACAAAATACTTGCTTCTTGGAGCATTGTGTCTTAAAATGAGGACTTCTTCCAATTTAGCCATTTCCCTTTAATTTTTGTCTCGGTCATTGTTTATCTTATCTCCTATTCTCTCTTTAAAATGTTGATCATGTATTCACCCAATCCCTTTCAGGAACGACCACCTAAACCCGACATTCCATGGCTCTCTGACACCGTGTGGAACACCTGCTGTGATATGGAGGACAACATTCCCGTCTTCAAGAACATCAAGAAAGAAATCGTGTCCACGCCCATCTATTGCAAGATTGGACGATTGGAGGTTAGTTAATTAACATTCCATTTCCTTCAGTTTGTAAGAGCAGTGCTAATTGTAGCATCAGTTGCACTTTGATTGTAACTGTATGCTTTATACCAGATATGTGAAATAATATAGGTGTGAGTGTAGGTTTCATGGTAAAACTAGATTTGTACCTTGATTAATTGCACACCTGTAAATGTTTTTTTGATTTGTATACATGTCAGTACCAGATTTATTTTGACCTGTGACTAACACTCCTTGGCAATATAATTTCTCCTGTTCCAAAAAGCAAAATCAAAGTGGATGTTATTAACAATGCTACTTTATAATTTAGAATATTAAAAAGATAATGTAATATGTAGAGAGTACTAGAATATAGACCAATTTGGTCTCAGAACACTGGAGTTTATGTCAGCCACAACTAGGGGGCTTCCAAGACAAGAACAAAAGGCAATACAATGGGTTATGCAATGAGTCAGGTGCATCGAGATGTCAGGCATGCTTGAAGCCCCCAGTTAGACATTAGCATTATAAACAGCACCCAAACCAAATAGGTCTACAGTGAAACGACATTATATTTAATGATATGATATGATATGATATGATATGATATGATATGATATGATATGATATGATATGATATGATATGATATGATATGATATGATATGATATGATATATGATATGATATGATATGATTGTTATTTCTAATTTGCCATAAAGTTGCATTCAATGTTCCCAAGTGAGACATAGCCATCATGTGTTTTCCAATGACCGTGCAAAATGTGTCAAATGGCTGTGATATATTTCCTACATATATATATATGTCATATGGATATACAAGGTGATGTGTTGTGTGATAAAATAGTTATTGTAACACAACAAAATCAATGAAAGACATGCTTTGATGATACATTCTTTCTACACATTTTTTTTTTGCCACAGGTTCGACCAAACCCAGAGACCTGGGAAGGCTATGGTCCCGCCCCGCCCCCATGGGAGCCACCCAAGGAAGGAGAGGAGGGCGAGCAGAAGGAAGATGATGGGACGGTCAAAGGTCACTGGGATGAGAGACTGACCAGCTTCCAGAAGTTGATGATGGTCAAGTGCTTCATGGAAGAGAAGGT
>JZLH01S0288646.1:37157-54371 GCA_001188425.1 Eucidaris tribuloides
ATAATTCAACCATTTTAAAAAACAAAAAAATGCACTATTAGTGTTCTTTACATACCAAGTAAACTAGCATATCCAATCTAAAGAGCTGCTTAAATACTTACCTGACCTGGACATTAACTATACTTCACTTTCACTAGCCTGTACGCCTAACACTGACTGATAGTCTTAGCTATACTGCATGCCTTGAGGATTTAGAACTTCACACTCTTTGACAGCCAAGTTTTGATGGTAACAAGGTAAAAAAAAATCAATAATTTTACCATGAATTTGAGGTTCAATATTATTCTGTGATAAAAGACCTTGTTTCAAAAAATTGGACCACATGCAAAAAGATAAAACATGATCATCTTTTTCTCAATGTAAGGTTTCTATCTTCAAACAAAGATCACAGCATGGACTGAAGAATCTTATTGAACTGTTTCAGGACTGGCATAACAATACTTGTCCTGAGGTCTACGCGAAAATGTGGGATAAGAGAAAAATCAAATTGTCTTAAAGGGTTAATGAGGACAGAATTTGAAATACGCCTTGAGAATATGGTTACCAGAAACTCATCAATTTTAGTGTTGGGGGGGGGGGGGGGAGAAATAGTGTTCTAATAGATAGGCAAATTCTGTCTGTAAATCAAGCTGTTTGTTTAGAACGTGTGCGATTCTAATAAAAAAATGTTTTCCAAGATCCCCCCCCCAAAAAAATAAAAAATCCTCTGAGCCAAACAGATCATCCATTCAGTTCATGGCCTGGCTTCCAAGGTTAAGTCGTTAATCATTCCCTAGCATCCTATCCTGATCTCTATGGGCTACATCACCCACGATACAGATGCATTCTGGTCTCATCCAAACTTCCTTTTGCCTAGATTAAAATATTGGTAAGGAAAAGACAGAAGAGAGGAACATGTAAGTGCATCACAGGTTCACTGAGGAGATGTTGAAAGGTTTGCTTTGTTTTAAGGTTGTATACTATTGAAAGCAATGATATCTGAAATATGTTTATCCTCTATAATGATATCATATTACAATTATTCATAGTCAGACATATTTACAGTAATTGTCTGTACAATGAATGAAATAAACTACAATTAATTCCAGCATAAATATGATTTAAACAATAAGATATTCTAAGGTAGTCTCCACTAGGTGTTCGACTAAAGTTGTCATAAAGTTTTTAAAACAAGTGTAAAGTGTTTTCTCTTTTGTACAGAAGTACGAAACGCTATGACAAATGACTCATTACTTGATGATTGGCAGAGTTTAATGATAAAATCTATTATACTGCGTTCTAATATAGGTTTTCCGGCGGTCATTTCCGCAACTTTTTCACCATTATTTTAACCTTATCAAATATCTATCACTCGTTGATTGAATCCGGCAGACTGAAATTTCAATTTCAAGTCGCGATGTTTCAGTTATCAGTTTTGCCTTCATAAACAGAACACTTGCTTCTATTCATTTTGTATAAAATCATTATTCAGGTATTCATTAGTCAATTTCAAATCGATAGTCAAGAGGTTATCTGCGCTCGATTTTAGCAGTTTCTTTCATTTACCGCGTAACTGTTTTATTGCCTATTAGAAGTTTCCCTATTTAAAACATTGTCTCTATTTACTTTAATTGAATGTAATCTTTGTTTTTCTATTCTGAAATCATTTCTCTTCCTCTCTCAATATTTTTAAGGAGAAAGTGATATGTTGTGTGTGGAGCTATGCCGATGGGGTAGGGTTGCTCGCGTTAGTGTGTTGAGTTAACGGCGAAGACTTCGTCAAAGCCCCCCCGGTTTGGCGGAAAGGGTGGCGTCGGGAGCGCAGGTCCGCGTTGAGTTGACTGGAACGCGACCTTTGCGTCAAAGCCCGCCCCGGGTTTGGCCGAAAGGGTGTGTTTTTATGATAATAATAAATATAGGGTTTATTTTCATGTTTATTTATCAAATTAAAAAAACTGTTTTATATAAGTTTTGTCAACACATTGCCGAATTTGCCACGTAAAATAGTGGATTTTCAATCATTTAAGCATTGAGGATTTCTTATTTCTTTGGAAAAATCCTGACGATTGACTCGTTCATTGCACTTTTATTGTGGATGGTTAAACAATGATACTCGTATAATGAAAATAATAATAATAATAATATAATAATAATAATATATAATGATATAATGAATAAATAATTTTTTATAAGTTTATGCTGGAGGTGGGGGTACAGATCAGGGTCAAAGAATAATATTTGTAAATGATATAAAAATGCTGGTCTCAAAATGATTGACCCCTTAAAATTTGCCAATTCCAAAAGATGACCACGGGTCAAATATCTTTTGAGTACTTTTCATGGCTTCTTGGAAATATTATTGACTACGTTTTTGAAAATTTAAATCAAGATACCTCAATTTTTTGTGGAAATGTTATGCTCACAAAGGTGTGATTGAACGCTTTGGGCAATGCAACAGTTAGCTGATTCTATTGCGTTCATGGTATTTATATCGAGTGGAAGCTGCTGAAGAATTTAACGGCCTTCAAATTCTCAGAAATTGAGTTGCATGTCATCTCTGTGGTTTAAATAAATCAATTCGATCAAATCAAACCTGTGTTTCTTTATGACTGTATGGTACTGATAAAGCATTGTACCATTGCCCGATTGTTTAATCGCACCCCTCCCTGGTCACAAACTTTTGAAAAATTGGTATTAGGTTGACATCCCCTCTTCAGATAGAAGGAAATCAATTTTTTATGAAAATAATTCCAGAAGATGGGATGGTGGAACATTGATATGTTGAATATTGTTGGCGGTTCACGAGCCACCGATTGTTGTAACCTATAAATTATCAAGAAAATTTCCTAAGAATGTGTACAATGTACTTCTTGTTCTTATAGCTCGCAGCGCAAGAGATATGATTTTTTGGACATACAGTTTTAGTTGCTCCCTGTAACATCAATGCAAAAGGTTCATTTGAATCTTTCTTCTTGTTCTCTGACACTAAATTAAGAAATCTTTACTTACAATTTTTCATTAGCCATCATGTGCATATGGCTTGATTTCTGTAACGCTAATAACATGTTCCCTGGCTAATACAACCATAGAATTCTAAAACTCTACGCTGTGATTACTATATTCTACCGCAACTGTTAAGCATGTGCGATGACCCCGGAAACGGAATTCGTCAAATTCTTCTTGTCTTTTCCTCCACAGGATTAGCCTTTATTTTGACCACCGTGCAATTCTCCAGCTTGGAATGGGCGAGATTAGGGGGTGCGATGATCTGTGCCAAGGAGTTTACTAAAGCGAGCTCGCTTAAGTAACTCCTCGATCTGTCATGAGCTGTGGATTTCATAGCAGTATGTGATGGGAAAGGAGAGGGGGGGGAAATGAGTGTCAGTGTGAAGGATATGTAAGGGTATGTCTATGATTCTAGGTGGAGGCGAGGGTGAACGTGTTACGAGTTTAGAGGGCGCTGGTGTCTCAATCCTCACTTCTGCTTTTTCCAGCTCTGCGTAGGTTCTGGTTTATAATGCTTTGCATCAGATTTTTTTTCTATTATTTTTTTTATAACTTTGGCTGTAATTTTTTTCCTGATTGTTTCCATTCTAGGGGTTCTTGGCTCATGTAAAAGTATGATATATTGTATGAAATGATGGTGCATGTACTTTCTCCTTTCTCACTTTTTTCATTTTTTTATTATTTCTGATCCACTTCTATCTTTTGTATATATTATGATTATCTGTTGACTGTTAATGTAATCTTATAGGGAATTGAATGTAAATGATTTGTATGTTAATGATTTACAAATTTTAAAAAAAAACCAATAAAAAAAAAATAAAAATAATAATAATAATAATAAATAATAATAATAATGATTATATAAAATGATAATAATAACAACACATGATACCCAGTAAACAGTGCACTTGCACCCCCCCCCCCCCCCCCTCGGCAGAGGAGGTTTCGGCCAAAAAAACACAACATTTGTTTCTCTTTTTTTCTGCTTGTGAATGACTGATGAGTATGAATGTGTTGCTTGCTGAACTTCAATTCCACTCCCTCAAGCTCAAACCAGGCTTAACTTTAGTTAAACTCCCAACAATCGCTCAAAAAGAAGTGCACGCCCTCCAAACAGTAACAGCTCTCGGTGCCCATTGTGATAATGCTAAAAGCTTCGTTATCTCCCGTAAAACGGCTTCTCAGCCACAAACAGTCACAGCCACGAACGAAACTAATCAGTGTTCATCCTCGCCTTGTCCGAGTTGAGGCACGCTACTACCCCCGCATGGACCTGCGACATCCACATGTACATGTACACAACGCCTATTGTGTTTCCTCGGCGAACTACATACGGATTGCTATATTCATGTTATCCCTCGCGAGACTGTCACAAGAAATAGGCAAATGTGGTTTGTTAGAGAATTGAACCAATAATTCCTCAAGAGTAAAGGCTGATGTTGAAGAATATTCCTATGAAAACACATTTATTGCAGCAAATGCAATTATTTTTGATCAATCGACGAAGAAATATGAGCCGTTTCGAATTTTGATGTCGCTACAATTCTCCGGGAGCCACTTGGCGTGACGTCACATACCTCGAATACGATAGAACGATAAATGAAACGCAAACTTTTCGTCCAACCCCCCCCCCTTATGCCGTTCGAAGTGTATCGTATCTGAGCGCACCCTAACAGGAAATTATTGATGCAATTTGCTTTAATGAACATTTTAAGTAAAGGATCTTAATTTAGTGTCAAGAGAACAAAAGAAATGATTCAAATCACTTTTGCACGTTGATGTTAACAGGGAGCAACTAAACTGTTTGCCCAAAAAAAAAACATATCTATATAGCTGAGTAAAGACAAAAGAAAGTACATTGTACACCATGTCTTAGGAATTTCTGTAATTTAATAGGTTTAGCAACAATGGTGTCGTGAAACGCGCCAACAATATCACATCAAAGTTCACGCATCCATTCTCTGGAATATTTTCATTAAAAATTAGAATTTCCTTCTATCTGAAGAGGGGATGTCAAAATCTAATACCCATTCTTCAAAAAGTTTGGCCCCCAGGGAGGGGTGGATTAAACAAGATCGACGGCAATGAGTACAATGCCTTTATCATACAATACATTCATAAAAGAAACAGGTTTGGATTAATCGAATTGATTATTAAAGCCACAGAGATTGACATGCACTCAATTTGAGTAATTGAAGGCGTAAAATTCTTACAGCAGTTTCCACTCGATATAAATCGCATGAACGCAAAGAATCAGCTAACTGTGCATTGCCCAAGGCGTTCAATAGCACATTCTGGGGATTAACATTCCACAAAAATGAATATCTGATTTAAATCTTTCAAGAATCGATAGTTCAATCATTCCCAAGAAGCATGAAAAGTATCAAAAAAGACATTTGACCCATGTCATCTTTGGGCTAAGGGCAAATTTTAAGGTCAATCATTTGAGACCAGCATTTTTATACATCCATTATACAAATATTAATTCTTTGGACCCTATCGTACCCCACTCCAGATAAGTTATAAAAAATGATTATTATTATTATCATATATTTATTAATTATTATTATTAATTATTATTATTATTATTAATTATTTCTCATTATACAGCGTATATGTATGTTATCCCATCCACATTAAAATGCAATGAACGAGTCAATCGTAGATTTTTTTCGCAAATAAAGAAGAAGAAATCCTCAATGCTTTAAACTGAATTGAAAATCCACTATTTACGTGGCCAAATTGGCAATGTTGACAAAAACTTATATAAAAGTTTGTTTAAATTGAAAATAAATAAACATGAAAATAAACCTATATTATATATTATTATAAACAACCCTTTCGCAAAACCGGGGGGGACTGTGGACGAAAGGTCGCGTTGACAGTCAACGCACAGCAACGCGACTGGCGCTCCCGACACACCCTTCTGGCCAAACCGGGGGCTTTGGACGAATCTCGGTTAACAGTCAACAACCCTAACGCGACGCAACCACCATCGCATAAGCCGTGTGTGTGTGTGTTTGTGTGTGTGTGGTTAAGAAAGAGGACATTACTTTAAATCCTTGAAAACGTAGCAGGTCATTATCGGCTATAACAAACGTTACGTTAAACTTTCTCAACGATGATATGATATACGGTATATCATCGGTTATGAAAAAGTATATCCTATATAACGTATATCAATATACCACGTTGATATAGCGATAATGACCTGCTATCTTTCAGGATTTAAAGTAATGTGCCTTTACTTAACCACACACACATCACACACACACACACCGACGACAACCATACCACACAGATATAGATATATATATATATATATATACTCATATCCAATTTTTATGTATATATGTATCTATCTATAGAGTCTATATCTATATCTATATGTCTATCTTATCTATCTGTATATATTATATATATATGTGTGTATGTGTGATTGTATCAGTGTGTCTACGTACGTACGACGTACGACACACACACACACACACACACACACACACCACACACACACACACACACACACACACACACACACACGCACGCACACACACACACACGCACACACACACACACACACACACACACACACACACACACTGATACAATCACACATACACACATATATATATATATATACAGATAGATAGATAGACATATAGATATAGATATAGACTCTATAGATAGATACATATATACAATAAAATAGGATGAGCATATATATATATATATATATATCTATATCTGTGTGTGTATGTGTGTGTGGTTAAGTAAAGGCACATTACTTTAAATCCTGAAAGATAGCAGGTCATTATCGCTATATCAACGTGGTATATTGATATACGTTATATAGGATATACTTTTTCATAACCGATGATATACCGTATATCATATCATCGTTGAGAAAGTTTAACGTAACGTTTGTTATAGCCGATAATGACCTGCTACGTTTTCAAGGATTTAAAGTAATGTCCTCTTTCTTAACCACACACACACAAACACACACACACACGGCTTATGCGATGGTGGTTGCGTCGCGTTAGGGTTGTTGACTGTTAACCGAGATTCGTCCAAAGCCCCCGGTTTGGCCAGAAGGGTGTGTCGGGAGCGCCAGTCGCGTTGCTGTGCGTTGACTGTCAACGCGACCTTTCGTCCACAGTCCCCCCCGGTTTTGCGAAAGGGTTGTTTATAATAATATATAATATAGGTTTATTTTCATGTTTATTTATTTTCAATTTAAACAAACTTTTATATAAGTTTTTGTCAACATTGCCAATTTGGCCACGTAAATAGTGGATTTTCAATTCAGTTTAAAGCATTGAGGATTTCTTCTTCTTTATTTGCGAAAAAAATCTACGATTGACTCGTTCATTGCATTTTAATGTGGATGGGATAACATACATATACGCTGTATAATGAGAAATAATTAATAATAATAATAATAATTAATAATAATAATTAATAAATATATGATAATAATAATAATCATTTTTTATAACTTATCTGGAGTGGGGTACGATAGGGTCCAAAGAATTAATATTTGTATAATGGATGTATAAAAATGCTGGTCTCAAATGATTGACCTTAAAATTTGCCCTTAGCCCAAAGATGACATGGGTCAAATGTCTTTTTTGATACTTTTCATGCTTCTTGGGAATGATTGAACTATCGATTCTTGAAAGATTTAAATCAGATATTCATTTTTGTGGAATGTTAATCCCCAGAATGTGCTATTGAACGCCTTGGGCAATGCACAGTTAGCTGATTCTTTGCGTTCATGCGATTTATATCGAGTGGAAACTGCTGTAAGAATTTTACGCCTTCAATTACTCAAATTGAGTGCATGTCAATCTCTGTGGCTTTAATAATCAATTCGATTAATCCAAACCTGTTTCTTTTATGAATGTATTGTATGATAAAGGCATTGTACTCATTGCCGTCGATCTTGTTTAATCCACCCCTCCCTGGGGGCCAAACTTTTTGAAGAATGGGTATTAGATTTTGACATCCCCTCTTCAGATAGAAGGAAATTCTAATTTTTAATGAAAATATTCCAGAGAATGGATGCGTGAACTTTGATGTGATATTGTTGGCGCGTTTCACGACACCATTGTTGCTAAACCTATTAAATTACAGAAATTCCTAAGACATGGTGTACAATGTACTTTCTTTTGTCTTTACTCAGCTATATAGATATGTTTTTTTTTTGGGCAAACAGTTTAGTTGCTCCCTGTTAACATCAACGTGCAAAAGTGATTTGAATCATTTCTTTTGTTCTCTTGACACTAAATTAAGATCCTTTACTTAAAATGTTCATTAAAGCAAATTGCATCAATAATTTCCTGTTAGGGTGCGCTCAGATACGATACACTTCGAACGGCATAAGGGGGGGGGGTTGGACGAAAAGTTTGCGTTTCATTTATCGTTCTATCGTATTCGAGGTATGTGACGTCACGCCAAGTGGCTCCCGGAGAATTGTAGCGACATCAAAATTCGAAACGGCTCATATTTCTTCGTCGATTGATCAAAAATAATTGCATTTGCTGCAATAAATGTGTTTTCATAGGAATATTCTTCAACATCAGCCTTTACTCTTGAGGAATTATTGGTTCAATTGTCTAACAAACCACATTTGCCTATTTCTTGTGACAGTCTCGCGAGGGATATACATGAACTATAGGCAAGCGTATGTAGTCGCGAGGAAACACAATAGTGCGTGTGTACATGTACATGTGGATGTAGCAGGTCCATGCTGGGTAGCGTGCCTCAACCTGGACAAGGCGAGGATGACACTGATTGTGTTCGTTCGTGGCTGTGACTGTTGTGGCTGAGAAGCCGTTTTACTGGGAGATAACGAGGCTTTTAGCATTATCACAATGGGACACGAGAGCTGGTTTGGAGGAGGTGCACTTCTTTTTGAGCCTTGTTGGGGAGTTTTAACTAAAGTTAAGCCTGGTTTGAGCTTGAGGGAGGTGGAATTGAAGTTCAGACAAGAACACATTCATAACCTCATCAGTCATCACAAGCAGAAAAAAGAGAACAAATTGTTGGTGTTTTTTTGGCGGAACTCCTCTGCGACGGGGGGGGGGGGTGCAAGTGCACTGTTTACTGTTATCATGTTGTTGTTATTATTATCATTATTATTATCATCATTATTATTATTATTTATTATTATTATTATTATTTTTATTTTATGTTTTTATTGATAAATCATTAACATACAAATCATTTACATCAAATTTCACTATAAAGATTACATAAACAAGTCAAAGATAAATCATAATATATACAAAAGATAGAAGTGATCAGAAAAATAAAAAAAAGAAAAAGGAGAAAGGAGAAAGTACATGCACATCATTTCATTACAATAATATCATACTTTTACATGAGCAAGAACCCCTAGAATGGAAACCAATCAGAAAAAAATTACAGCAAAGTTATAAAAAAAATAATAGAAAAAAAATCTTGATGCAAAGCATTAAAACCAGAACCTACGCAGGCTGGAAAAGGCAGAAGTGAGAGAGGAGACAACCAGCCGCCCTCTAACTCGGTAACACGTTCACCCTCGCCTCGCCTAGAATCATAGACATACCCTTCATATCCTCACACTGACACTCGCATTCACCCCCCCCCCCTCCCTTCTTCCATCACATACTGTATGAAACTCCACACTCATGACAGATCAAGGAGTTACTAAGCGAGCTCGCTTAGTAACTCCTTGGACAGATCATCGCACACCCTACTCCGCCCATTCCAGCTGGAGAATTGCAGGTAGGTACAAATAAAGCTAATCGTAGAGAAAAGACAAGAAGAATTTGACCGAATTCCGTTTCCGGGGTCATCGCACATGCTTAACAGTTGCGGTAGAATATAGTAATCACAGCGTAGAGTTTTAGAATTCTATGGTTGTATTAGCCAGGGAACATGTTATTAGCGTTACAGAAATCAAGCCATATGCACATGATGGCTAATGAAAAATTGTAAGTAAAGATTTCTTAATTTAGTGTCAGAGAACAAGAAGAAAGATTCAAATGAACCTTTTGCATTGATGTTACAGGGAGCAACTAAAACTGTATGTCCAAAAATGCATATCTCTTCGCTGGAGCTTATAGAAACAAGAAGTACATTGTACCATTCTAGGAATTCTTGATAATTTAATAGGTTAGCCAACAATGGTTGTCGGAACGCTCAACAATATTCAACTTCAATATGCTTCCAGCCATCCTCTTGCTGGAATATTTTCATTAAAAAGATGATTTCCTTCTATCTGAAGAGGGGATTGTCAACATAATACCAATTTCTTCAAAAAGTTTGTGACGCAGGGAGGGGTGCGATTAAACAAATCGGGCCAATGGTACACATGCCTTTATCAGTACATACAGTCATAAAAGAAACAACAGGTTTGATTTAGATCGATTGATTTATTTAACACAGAGATAATGCAACTCAATTCTGAGAATTTAAGCGTAAAATTCTTTAGCAGCTTCCACTCGATATAAATACCATGAAGCAATAGAATCAGCTAACTGTTGCATTGCCCAAGGCGTTCAATACACATTGTGGCATAAATTTCCACAAAAAATTGAGGTATCTTGATTTAAATCTTTCAAACGTAGTCAATAATATTCCAAGAACCATGAAAAGTACTCGAAAAGATATTTGAACCCGGAGTCATCTTTGGAATTGGCAAATTTTAAGGGGTCAATCATTTGAGACAGCATTTATAATCATTTACAAATGATTAATTCTTTGACCCTATCTCGTACCCCCACTCCAGATAAACTTAATAAAAAATTATTATTATTATTATCATTATATTATTATTATTATTATTATTAGGCCTATTATTATTATTATTATTATTATTATTATTATTATTATTATTATTATTTTCATTATACGAGTATCATTGTTTAACCCCATCCACATAAAAGTGCAATGAACGAGTCAATCGTAGGATTTTTTTCCAAAAGAAATAAGAAATCCTCAATGCTTTAAATGATTGAAAATCCACTATTTTACGTGCAAATTGGCAATGTTTGACAAAAACTTATATAAAACAGTTTTGTTTAATTGAAAATAAATAAACACTGAAAATAAACCCTATATTTATTATTATCATAAAACACACCCTTTCGGCCAAACCGGGGGGGCTTTGGACGAAAGGTCGCGTTCCAGTCAACGCAACGCGACCTGGCGCTCCCGACGCACCCTTTCCGCCAAACCGGGGGGGCTTTGGACGAATCTTCGCGTTAACGTCAACACACCCTAACGCGACGCAACCCTACCCATCGGCATAAGCCCACACACACACATATCACTTTCTCCTTAAAATATTGAGAGAGGAAGAGAAATGATTTCAGAATAGAAAAACAAAGATTACATCAATAAAGTAAATGGGGACAATGTTTTTAAATAGAACTTCTAAAGCAATAAACAGATTACGCGTAAATGAAAAAGAAACTGTAAAATCGAGCGCAGATAACCTCTTGACCTATCGATTTGAAATTGACTAATGAATACCTGAATACATGATTTTTTACAAAATGAATGAAGCAAGTGTGTTTATGAAAGGCAAAACTGATAACTTGAAAACATCCGACTTGAAATTGAAAATTCAGTCTGTCCGGATTCATCAAACGAGTTGAATTAGAATATTGATAAGTTAAAATGAGTGAAAAAGTTGCGAAAATGACCGGGAAAACCTATATTAGAACCAGTATAATAGATTTTCATCATTAGAACTCCTGCAATCATCAGTAATGATCATTTTGTCATAGGTTTGTACTTCTGTAAAAAGAGAAAACACTTTACACTTGTTAAAAACTTTAATGACAACTTTAGTCGAACACTAGTGAAGACTACCTTAGAATATCTTATTGGTTTAAATCATATTTATGCTGGAATTAATTGTAGTTTATTTCATTCATTGTACAGAAAATTACTGTAAAATATGTCTACTATGTAATAATTGTAATATGAATCATTATAGAGGATAAACATATTTCAGATATCATTGCTTTCACTATATACAACCTTAAAACAAACAAACCTTTCAACATCCTCTCTGTGAACCTGTATGCATGTACATGTTCCTCTCTTCTGTCTTTTCCTTACCAAATTTTACATCTAGGCAAAGAAGATATTGGATGAGACCAAATGCATCTGTATCAGTGGTGATGTAAGCATAGGAGATCAGACTAGGAGCTAGGGGAATGATTAAGACTTAACCCCTTGGACAGCCAGGCCATGAACTGAATGGATGATCTGTTTTTGGCTCAGGAGGATTTTTTTTTTTTGGGGGGGGGATCTGGACAACATCTTTTTATTAGAATCGCACACGTTCTAAACAAAACAGCTTGATTTACAGACAGAATTTGCCTATCTATTAAGACAACACTATTTCCTCCCCCCCCCCCCCAAACACTAAAATTGATTGAGTTTCTGGTAACCAATATCTCAAGGCAGTATTTTCAAATTCTGTCCTCATTAACCCTTTAAAGACAATTTGATTTTTCTCTATCCCACATTTCGCGTAGACCTCAGGACAAGTATTGTATGACCAGTCCTGAACAGGTTCAATAAGATTCTTCAGTCCATGCTTGTGATCTTTGCTTTGAAGATAGAAACCCTTACATTGAGAAAAAGATGATCATGTTTTATCTTTTTGCATCTGGTCCAATTTTTGAAACAAGGGTCTCACAGAAATACATTTGAACCTCAAATTCATGTAAAATTATGATTTTTGTTTTTACCTTGTCTACCATCAAAACTTGGCTGTCAAGAGGTGAAGTTCTAAATCTCAAGGCAGTAGACAGTATACTAAGACTTATCAGTCAGTGTTAGCTACAGGACTTTAGGAAAGTGAAGTATAGTATAATGTCCAGGTGAGGTAAGTATTAAGCAGTCTTTAGATTAGGATATCTAAGTTAACTTTGTTATGTAAAGAACACTAATAGCTGCATTTTGTTTTTTTACAAATGGTTGAATTCCTTGTTTTAAAAATTTCGTACATTGAATTTTCTTTTTCTATGTGACTAACTACTTTCATTTCAGTTGGAAATTGTGCAGATGTGGACAAGTTCTCTTACAATCAACTTAAGTTTTACTTTGCATGTATTTTACACATTTTGGTTCATTTCATCATTAACATGTTATCTTGCAAATCCCAACAAATTTTACCCCCTCACTCAAAAACAGAGACCAGCGGGTGATGGTAGAGATCTTGATGAGGAAGTAAGTAATGAGAAAATGACTAAAAACAAAAGAGAATGTGGTTTGCCTGCTGGGTTTGTTGTGCACTGACTTCACTCCAAAATGTCCTTGATGTACCGTGGCACCAACACAAAACACGTCATAAACTGGTGGAAGGAAAATAATGTGGCTAATTAATACAGTAGATTCACAACACACGGTGCCCTCCATTGACAAGTCGCAACTAGTCATATCTGGGTCTACATCACTGTATCCCACTTGTGAACATTTTTTCCTACAAACTTTTTGTCCCTGGCTTTGCAACACTGATAAAGAGTGCTAGCAATCAAAGTTTGACTTTATGTCTGACAGAATAAACTCTTTAGGGCAAACAATGTTGGCTTTTTCCCATATTGCGTCATGAAAAGTTGACCAATCACCGATATCACTCGACGGCGCTGTGTTTTGTGAATCCACTCAATTTGGAGCGGGAATTTAACAACAAATTATTATAAATAGGTATAAAGACGATGGTGAACTAACTCTGACCTCGACTGACTAATTTCACCCATCTGGCATTTTATTGTCAGACAAATTGTTCCTTACAAAGAACCCCTCTTCAAATTTCAAAGCACAATCCTGGACAACTTTCTGAATTTAGGAGCCAGTTGCATGCTCTCACAACCAACAATATCAGTCTGTTGAATTTGTATACTGTGTCCAAAATACATACCACAAAAATGGCAAATTGTCTTGAAGTTTATATCTTTTATACAAGTAAAAATAACATCCCATGCAAACAAATGTTATCTTACAAAAGAGTTACATTATTGAACAATTGACATTCTTTTTTTTTTGAAGGGGGGTTGGAAAGGAGTTACACATGTTCACATGGGAAATTTTGTTAGAGAAAGCATGTAAGGAGCTTTTGCATGACAATTGAATGATTTGGTGGTGAGCTGACAATTTAATGAAATATTCAGGAATTGCAGTTACGAAACGTTTTAGTGATAAGAATTGTTACAAATTATATCCTTAAAAAATTTTTACTGCAAATTATAAAGAAGTCAGTGGTTATATAATTATAAAGAACTCATTGTGGTGTAAAATGTGATGGCACACACCCTTAACCAGTAGGTAAGGGAAACAAGTGTGCATTCAAAATTATTTTTAAAGTTTATTCAAATGATAAAGATAGAAGTATAGCACTACACCAAAGTAATATTCTGATATTACGTACTGTATGATAATTTTAGGAATGCATGCTCTGGATGTCTCATGTCAAAGTAAGCACATTTGCATGAGAAGTCTACAAATCTTGACTCAACCATTTTGTACTTGAACTGAATTTTTCTTCCATTTGATTATATTGAAGGCATCAAAACCATTTTATTTGGGTGGGAGGAGATAATTTTGACAGTGATACTGACTAAAAGACCAGACTGCTGTTGCTTTTTTCTTTTTCTTGTTTTTTTGGAAATGGGACAGAAAAATATTAACCTGTGCACATCTGCTGTGAATCAAGTTTCACTAACACTGCAAAAATGTTTGTTTTATTGTAAATAAAACGAATTGATAAGATAGCACCAGGGTTGAAGTCGAGGCCAACCGTTACGAGTCACAAGGCTGCTGGAAAAATATTTTTCCCATAGACTTTGTACACATGACTCAGTCCGAGGCCAAGGCCAATCCCGGCAAACTCTGGACTCGAGGCTGGTCTCGACTCGACTCCATCCCTAGATAGCACATGACAATTAAGTGTTAAACGGGAATGAAACCCAGATATCTGTCTGAATTATGGAATACAAAACAACAAAAGAAGAGAAGTTTGAACAAATTTGGCTGAACCATTCAAGAATTATGAATGTTTTAAGCTATTTCATCCTTATTATGATGGATTAAATTGGCTGCCTTGCCACTTTTTGTGATGAGATTATGGAAAACTTCCAATTAATTTTGTACGCAAAATTTTATTTTTTTCCTCATATTTCATCAAAAATCTAATTTCTTTTCACTTATTTCAGTATGTAACCGCAAAATTGATTCTGACCTTTTTTTTCCTGGAAGAATTAGATCACCTTCTCAAATGACATCTCAGGGAAAAAGCAAATTTGTGAAAATTTGTGTACAAAACCAGTGGGAAGTTCTCCACACTGTCATCACAAAAAGGTTGCTAATTCAAGAATTCTCCTTAACAAGGATTTGATATACTTTGAATAGGCAACTCTTGAATAGTTAATTTAGCCAAATTTGCTCAAACTTTCTGTTTTATTGTTCTGTGTTCTCTGAATACACATAAATGTCTGGTTTAAGTCCCCTTGAACAATTTGATTTATTTAGCACATTTGTAACACATTAGTCATAAGTGATATACATGATAATGCATCAACGAAAACAGTTTAATTTGCGATCTTAAAGGAGTATCAATGAGACAGTTACTGTGGATTTTTCTAATTATTGCACATTTGAAAGTGGTTCAATTTTGTGAATTCTGCAAAAATACTCGAACTAAAATTGGAAATGTTGATAATTTCTCAAGCATTTAGCTCCATATAGGAATAGGAAGTTTGTAATTTGTGTTTTCCGTGTATAATTGGCGAAATTCATAACAGCTGTAGACATACCAGTCTTAAGAATTTGTGACTTAAACATTGAACATTTACTGGAGTATCAAGATGGGATGGGGTGGGATGGGGTTGTAAGGGAAAGTCACTCTACAGGGTAAAACTTATTACAAATTAGATTTGCTAGTCATGTTCTAATTGACAGTTGTTAAGTACAACAACAGAGACATATATGCCCATATTTTCTTCAAGATTTCTTCCCAGTCTCATGTCTAATACAAGAGTAACAATTTACATTTAATTTAGATTTATTTAAAACAAAGAAAAAATATAGTTGTGATATGTTCTAAACACAGTTTGTGATAGCAAAGCTACACTTCTGTTTGTGATACAAGTTCACCCGTTATTCCATTTATAGTAAATTATGGCACAGACACACAATCACAGTTTGATTTGATTTGATTATTTTATGTTTAGTGTATGTAAATGAACTTCAGGCTTGGTTCAAGGCACTGTTATTCACAACAACATAGATTTGGTAGACACACTGTTTTAATTTTTAATGTGTGATGCTTAACTATATATGAACCATTGTGCAGCAAGTTCATGATTAATTTCCGTTTATTTGTAATATTATGTTATGTGATAAACTTGTAGATAGTTCAATTATTTGAATGAAGAAGTGTAGTGAATCTATACTAAAGTTGCACCCTACCACTGATCCAACACTACTATAGGCCTATATATAAACCATCATAGTGTTGGGGGCTTTGTGCAGTTAATTCACTTAGATCACTTAATTTGGTGTGGTGTATTGTGTAAAGAAATGCTATTCATAAATATACAAATGGTATAATATCAAACAATATCTTTGCTTTTTATGTTGCATTCCTGCCAAAAGTTCCTGTTAAATGGGAGTATTCTTATATATATATATATTTTTTTTTGGGGGGGGGGAGAGCCGTTTTAACCCATTTGTTCCTATTTTTGTACAAATTTGACAGTAGTAATGTGTGTGTAGGAAATTCAGAAATGTTCCTATTTTTTTAATTTCTGAAGAATTTGTTCTTATTTCTTGGATTTCAGAGTTAGCAGATGTGGTGTTGCGGATCACTAATCACCTTAGTATTTAATGCTAATATTCTTTTGCACAGGTGGTGTACTGCAAATTAACAAAGTTTATGTCTTGCACTTGATACAAACCATTGTTTTAATCATTCTTAAAGCCCAAGTTTAGTTTTGGGAATTTTTTTTGTTATTTGAAAGCCTTATGCCCCAAAGTCATAACCCTGCAATAATAGATTCTGAATGTCTTTAGTTTTTTTAAATTAATTAATGAAAAATCTTGAGGGGACCCCCGAGATTTTCGACTATATTTTACATTATAGCATCCAAAGGGTTAAAAAGGCTTTAAGGTAGCATGTGTTATACCTCATCTGAAAGAGCAGAGTCTGCTCTTTCAGATGAGGTA